>WBNM01027413.1:36624-75502 GCA_013399055.1 Ramphastos sulfuratus | reverse complement strand
CATACATATATATATATATATAAACTAAAATAAATATATATTTAAAAAAAAAATATAAAAAAGATATAAAAATCCACTAAACTAAGGAGTGGGAAAAAAAAGGCAAAAGTAAAAGCCATAATGAATTTGCCCAGAAGAAATCATCACACCAATGTAGTTTCTCTGTAGCCTGTCCTTGCCAGAGGAGGGGAAGCTGGACAGGCCATGCAGCTTGATGCTGCTGAGGCTTCTATGCTCTCTCCCACCATGTTCTCATAAGCAAACTAAGACCATTTATTTTAGGTAAAACACACGTAGAAAGGAAGTGAAACTGGCTGGAGTGGAGCATTAAGAGTAGTTACTGACTGGTGTCAGAATGAAAGGATATTTTCAGTGGGTTTCTGAAGGAGCTTGTTACTAGTTGGTATTTGCACTAATGACTTCTGTGATAGACCAGAGAGGAACACTACTCACTGTTGGAGGCAGCGTGGAGATGGGAGGCTTTGAGCATGTATTAATGTTCAAAAGGAGTCAGGAAAAAATGATCTGAAGGAAGTAAAGTGCAGCTCAAGAATAACTAAGTTCAACTTCTAGGCAGGAATAATAAACTCTGTGGATAATGAAGGGGAAGCAAGGACTTGGTAGCAACTGTGTGTGAAAAGATCTTTAAGTTTTAATGGGCTACAAACTGTACCTGGCTCAGGCTCACTGTGCCCCGATGGAGAAGGCAGACATGCTGGTAGCTCTGTGGTGCTTACAGGATTATGTTCTGGGAGACTTGGGAATTTAGCTCCTCTTGGTCTGGTTAAAGTTATCAGCCAGAGGCTTGTGCTTGGGTTTGGTCACCGCATTTTCAAACAATCAACTCCAATGTGGACTCCATAGGAGAGGAATGAGAAGGGTCAGAGGCTTCAAAAATGTGGCTTATGAAGAAGGAGTTCCAGAATCAAGGCTGTTTAGTCTGGAAGAGGATTTATACTGAAGGATATCCCAGCTCTTTTTTCTTTCCCTTCTGGTTTGCTTGTCTTTTCAGCAGCTCGGGAGGACAGTGCCTGGCTGTTTAATTATTCCAGCTGGGAAAATAGTAAATTATTTCCTTCTATGAATTACTTACATTCCTGGGAGAACAGGTTCCTGTCTAATATTTCTGGCATCCTACCATTTGCCCACAGAGGGGAATGTTGCAGGGACCTGTCCTGGCAGGTCTGTTGAACCAGCAGTTAAAGAGTTTGCAGGGCAGGGATACCTACCCATTCCAGGAGTAAAGTAAGGGCTAGGTGTGGAAGTTGTAAGCTGACACTAGATGAGCTCCTTTGAGAGGCTCTAACAAACTGGTGAGGCAGCAGTACAGAGGGAAACAAATTGGGTTAAAATGACAGCATGTTTAGCTTCATTACATGACTCTGATGGAACCTCACCCTATATGCTTCATTCATTTCTGAGCACTTCACCAACAGAAAGATAATAATGCTCTGGATTGCAGCAGCCCTGTCTCATCCAAACATCTTAAAGTGATTTTACATTATAGTTACTAAGCCTCAAAAGGCACTGCTGAGATTTGTAAAGGCTCTACAGGGATCACTTTACTAACCACACGTTTAGCAGCTCCCTTCAGTACTTGGCAATGTTTAACAGGGCACGAAGAATGCAGTTTTCATTTGAAAATGTTAGAGAATTTAGGTAAAACACAGACAATTATGTGTTGTAACTTTGTTTATATAACACAGAAAGCAACACTGTTGTTTTGTGGACAGCTCTAAAAGTAAAGCTCCTGAGTAAAATAAAGAACTGTTTTCTCTCACAGTTGTTTAGAACACTTTCTACTGGTGAGGTGAAGGAAGATTGGTAGCATATAGGCCACTTGGAGAGGGGATGTTTGCAGCCAGCTTTCTTGTCATTGTGGAAGAAACCACTGCTAGTATCCCATGTATGACCAGAGGGGTGCCAAAAATAGGCTGTGTTGTACAGGCCTTCATAGATTTAAAAGCAAAGAGCAAAAATCCTCAGGATGCCTATGGAGCCACTTAGGGAAGGCGCAGGGCAGCTGGCTGTGGTCACGAGAGCTTGAGCTTGTGTTTGAGATCTGGCAAAAGGGTTGATACTTTCCCTGAGCTTGTTAAACATGGGATGATGTCTTTGGTAAATAGAACTGGCCAAATCCTGAATGTAAGCACCATCCTGGTTTTAGCACTACACGAGGGCACTGATTCAACAGTGACTCAGAAGAGCTGACAGCACCTCACAGCTCTGCTTCCTGAAGTGGCCAGAAAGATGCCATTCTGTGGTGATTTGTTAGTGGCTTTCTGCTCAGGGTATTCCAGCCTCTTTCAACCTCCCATAGCTTCTGAGAACTGCTTTCAAATCTTAACCAGAGGAAGAATTGTGTGGCACTGGCCATACTCGTAGGCATACAGGAGGAGGATATTTATTTGTGCATCTTGCTTCATCTGCACTATCTCCATAATTAATCTCTTTGTATTTCAAGCTAATGATTTTGGAGGTGCAGGACAGCAGGGAGCTGTGTTTGACCCAAATCATAAAGCTCAGACTTTCTGAGTACCAACAAGAACATGGCCACAAACTGACTCCTCTCTGCTTGGATGTTATCTCTGTTTACTGTTCTCACACTTACAGTCACAGATCTACCAAATCCTGTCTTGCTTAGAGCACATCAGAAGCACCACTTCTCCTTGCTTTCCAACAAACACAGCCAGGACAAGCCAGCTCTCAAACTTTCTGCATGAGTGAGGCATAAGCTGCTAGAATATTTTGCATCTGTAATTGCTTATAAGCAGGACAGAATATTGCATGTAAAAAAAAAAAATCATTACAGACTATTCAGTGCTTTGAGTCTCTACCTTTTAAAGGCTTAATACATGGTAAAGATTTTTTTTTTTTTATTTGCAACCTTTTGCCTTTTAAAATTTCATTGCATGGATTGCTGCAGAGCTGCTGATAGCAGACGTAGCTGTGGTCACTCTTGGGTGGTATCAGAGGCTTCTTTTGGTTCTGTGTTGAGTCAGTTATCAATTTTTTTTTTCCCCCTCTTTTTTTTTCCCCAGGAGTTGGAAATCTCTCTTTCCAAGTTTTTGGAGGCCATATCACTGCTTCCCTGACTTTGCTCATTTAACAATTTATGGGAATGATTTAATGGGAGTGATTTAATGATTGAAAGTAGCTCTACATGGCACCAGCTGCGTTCAGCTTCTGAAGCCTGTAGCCTACAAAGTTAGAATTTTGTCATTGTGGTTAAGGTTTAGTTTCCAGAAATCCTAAGCTATTGTGGGCTTATTCCTGATTTTACAGAAAAGATGCTCTAAAAGGACACAGTGCATTTTGATGGGGGTGGGGAGGCCTCTCATTACTCCCTTCAAACACTGTACTTGAGCGGCAAGCTATTCTGTTGCTACCAGGAATAGACCAGAGAGAGATTGGTTTTTGTGCAGATGACTTTTTCTCTGTGCTCCTCTTTCAGCTCAGTGTTGTGCAGCAGTGACAAGTGTCTCCATGTGCTCCTGGCAGGTTCCTGTATTACACCTATCACAGTGGCATAAAGATATTTTCACTGGCTCCTGTCTCAGTAAGTGCCACGTGGCTCCGGTTGTATCGAGGAACGCAGCAATATTAGACAGCTCTCTGTGTTCATCTCCAAGCTGGTACTTTCTCACATTATACTTTAACATTTGAGGGGAGTGTAGATGCTCAAATTACCAGCATGTAGCCCCTTATTCCATTTACATTAACACTACCTCTACCCACATTCATCCCCTCTAACCAGTAAACAATGCACTTTAGTTGTATATTTTCTTGGCTGTGCACACCAGGCTGAGAACAAACTACACAATCCTTTACTCCTTAAGAAATATGCACTCTGGATACTTAATAGCTTCCCCCCCTGCCTCTATTATGAACAAAATACGTATATTTTTTCAGCCTAAAACTCATTCAGTTCATCTTGTCCCCCATCAGTATTCAAGTTAGAAACAGATGATTTGGATAAACCAAAGAGAAGAGTTTATAGGATAAAGTCTAATTTCCCAAGATTTAATCTGAGGTCCAGTAAGTTTGCAGGAGGGCCAAGAGTGAGTGAGGGCTTGTTGTTATTTATAGGTTTGCTAATTATTGTGTTTGTAAAACAAACAGTTCCTCTCTTGCTAGAAATCTAACAGCCTGAACCTAAGAAGCGAGAGGAAAGCTACAAACTTCCTGTGAAAGGAAAGAAATAAGGAGCAAATTTCCATTTGCAGCACTCCAGTCATTTCTGCAGCTGACACATCCTAGCTTCTGCCTGATGTCACTTCAGTCACCTTTCCAGCCACAAGTAGGTCTAAAAAAAATCTTTTCCTCTACTACTACAAAACACAAGGCAGGAATGACAGATCTAAACCAGAGGCTGTAGTAAGAGCAAGCTTGATTTCAAAACGTGAAACTTCCCAAGCTTTTGATTTGCTGTCAGAAAAGTTTAAAGCAGCTCTGGTAGGAATCTACCAGATCTGTGACTTCCCAAGTTTTGTTAGAAATCCTTTTACTATACTTTTTTTGCCCCCCCCCCCCCCGCCTTGTTTGTTTTTGTTCCCCAGGTAATGGTGAACACATCCAGCTCTCTTCAGAACCGTGGAACAGAAAGTAGCTTAGACTAAACTGGTAAACACCCAGACACGAAGAGCTGTTGTTTTCCCTTTGGGAAATCACCTACAGTCTGCCCTTCTCCCAGAACTAGACCATGGGATCCATTAACTCACCTGGTGCCTTCTTGGCTCCTTCTCTTGCTGCTCCTCACTGGCGGCTGACAAACACCTATAGGAGCTGCCGAGGAACGGGATGTAGGTGCTGACCTTCCCCTTCCCTCGGCTTGGAGTTCTTCAAAGTCAGCCTCAGGGACTTCAGATTAAATAGATGAGCCAAGGCAAAAGAGTTCTGCTCCCCCTTCCGTTTGGCTTTCACGGCTGAGTTCTAAAAAGCTATATGAAGTTGTCAGAGGTTTCCTCTTACCTTTCTACTGAAGCAAAACGGCTTGCTGCTGCTCCAGGACAGGATTAGGTCATTCAAACAGCCCTGCAGAGAGAGTGGAGGCTCAGCGGTACAGAGTCTCCAAAGGCTGGAAAGATCTGATCTTACATCAGGTGAGAGAAGGCAGCTGGCTAGGCAAGCCAATAATTATGATATCAGCTCTTGTTCGCCTCGGGCAGTCCTGCATTTAATAAGAATACAAATATGACTAAGCTGCAGCTTTTTTTTTTTTCTTTTCCTTTCCTTTTTTTTTTTCTTTCCCTTTTTTTCCCCCCCTTGTTCTCTTGGTAACTCTTCACAGAAGTTGGACAGGTATTGAGCTCTAACTGTCTGCTCCCTCTTAACCTCTCTGGTTTTCTTTTGATTTAAAATGCTCATCTGTTACCATGTTTTACAAACCTATTATCCACCTGTGGCTATTAAAAAACACTCTTTCCTGGCATGTTTTTTGCCATACTATCAGGAAGCATTCAGCTACCAGAGCCAGGCAGTTCAGTTTGAACTTTCAGCATGAAAAGGAGCTGCAGCTCTACCACAGAACATCAAAACGTGTTGCACCAGTTTAGATGTAAGAGCAACACTACAAGACCAGTTGAGTCGGGGACGTATTCCTTCCCAAAAGCAGAGTGCTGCAGCACACTCATGAAAACAGAACTGGACTGGAGCAGTGTACACAGCTGTGTGGGCAGGTGTGGATAGGTGTTGATGTGCAGAGGTTTGTTTCCAGTGTGTAGATATGTAGAGAGGAGTTATGCAGTTGTAGAAATATCTTTTTCTGCTTGCCCTCACCTGGCTTTGTGCACAGTCCCCTACACAAACCTGATCACACCTACTGTAATAATACTCACCTACCTCATAGGGTGTTGTGAGGATTAATTAATGTTTGTAAAGTACTTTGAAGATGAAAAGCCCTGAATGAGTGCTAAATATAATTATCATCATTCCACAAAACAGTAGAAACATCTTTGCGGCCCCTGGGTTATTGTATAGGTACACCCATGTTTATGTCCAATGATTATGGTAAGATATTGAAGGTCTTGAAACTTTGATAAAAAAACATTCTCTCCCCTCTGGAGAACATATTTACATTCATGTTACGTTCATAAAGGGGTTTTGTGATTCCTGTTGCAGAACACTTAACGCAGATTTGCGATAGAAAAGCTCCACCGCAGCATCCACGTGTCATAATAACAGGGCTGGTGGAGGAAAGCCACGTTTGGACCTGTGGTGAATGGTTTCCTCTCCAGAGTTTGTCAGGTTGATTTTATTAGATACACCAGGAACTTCTTTCTAATGCTAGCACTGAGGCCTTGGTAATGTATCTGCTGGATCTTGTAGAGATAGTGGGCATGGAGTGATGCTGGATATGCTCTTTCCTGTCTGGGAGATCTCAAAGGTAGTGCTAGATAATTGCTTGTCCTTTCCAAGAGCCTTCACCTTTGGTGTTCCTCAGGGTGACGTGTCTAAAGCTGGCTGGGAAGGTTCTGAGATGATCTGTTCTGAACCTAACATCTCTACTTAATTATTCCTAAATTCTCCACTACTCTTCACTTGTGATTCTCACTCTGATGGCTGGAACAGAAGGATCTGAGATTGTTTGATGTTAGTAACTTCTGTACTAACTGCAGCAGCCCACAACCAAAGTAGGCTAATGGCCTGAGTGTTACCCCAGTCTCTGTAGTGTCTTGAATTCCAGACTGCTGCAGCTGTGTAGTTATTGGTACCCAAGTTAGTTGGTTTAACATTGACTTGTTGGGTGTGTGTACTCCGGCTGGCGTCACAGGTCGGGTGCAGTGCAGAGATAAGATCCTGAATGAAAGTGAACCACTGGCTGGGAAGCATTATCTGCTCTCCTGAGATGACTGTCAGGAGTAAATACCTAGAGGAACTGGGGTGTCTGTATCTGCTGCAGACTTTTCCTGTTTCTTACCAATGTGTATCACAGCTTTGCATCAACATCCTCTTCTGTGGGCACGAGGAGCACAGCCCACCTTGCCGCACAGCTTGGTAGTGCTTCTGCTTTTGACTGGCAGAATAGTTTTTGTAGAGTTCAACTTTAGTACATTATTTTTTTCCTTCTCTTCCTCATAGCTGTTTTCTAGTCAGCTTGAGGAGTCTTGTTAAACTAAACCAGCTTTGTCTTCAGAAGATGGAGCCATGAACAGATCAAGAGGCTTACATCAGAACAAACTTAGTTTTGTCAGATCCAGACTGTTGTAATGAGTTACCTTCATATCTCTTCTTGGTCTCTTGCTTTCATTGAAAGACTTGAGGTGTTCATTTGGTGTACTGGCAGCTATTTAAACTGTTAAATTCTGTTTCCAGATCTGATCTTTCATTTTAGGGAAAAAAACCAAACCAAAACAACAAACAACAAACATTGCAGCCATCAAATTTGCAAAGTAAACATTCAAAATGCAAGATGGTGGAACCAATTCAGAGGTGTCTGACTGTAAAGAGTTTGAAGTAACAATGTCATCAGGTGGAAATGGCTGCCACCTGCCTAGGCGAGGGCTCAGCTTCCCACTGAGGATTGCAAAGAGGCAGTGCTGTTTGGTGACTCCATACAGGCAGAAGTGCACAGGGAGAAGGAATGACAATCTTCATGATGGCTTTGTAAGGTGCTTCAGAGCCTGCTGCCATATTTGTTTTCCTTACTAAGTGGGCATCATTCTCCTGCACAATCTACTTTCTGTTGTGCTACCTTTTGGCATCTTGGGTACACAAGGGTTTATTGTCACAGAAGCTGGAAAAAAACTGATTCTCTTCTGATGCCCCACAGCTTGATCCTTATCTCAAAAACATTTCTCTGGACTAGCTAGTGCTTTTCAAAGCAGANACTCCAACAGTTCCATGTCCTTCCTGTGCTGGGGGCTCCAGAACTGCACACAGGACTCCAGATGGGGTCTGACGAAAGCAGAGCAAAGGGGCAGAATCCCCTCCCTTGCCCTGCTGCCCACACTGCTCTCGATGCAGCCCAGCACTCGGTTGCTGTCTGGGCTGCACTCACACTGCAGGCTCATGTTGAGCTTTTCATCAACCCAGACCCCAAGGTCCTTTTCCTCAGGGCTGCTCTCCAGCCATTCACCACCCATTGCCCCTTGTCCTGGGGCAATGAACAAGCTGAGGTCAGCAGTGTGCAGGGCACTTGGTGTCCTGTTCAGAACATTTGATAATTGTAATAGAAAACATTCTTGGGCTCCTTCACCCAGCAAACCACTGCTGACCGCATCACAAATTCCTCCTGCTACTTAACATTGGCAAGAACGGTCTTGTTGATCTGGAAATCTGTCAGTGAGGAGTTCTCCCTATGAACCTGCTTCATTTTGTGCTCAACCAGAGGTCTAAATTCATTCCTTTGATAAAATGCTCTTGTTTAATTTAGCAGTGGCATAATTGCTTATTTCTAATGCATTGTTTATATTTTATTATGCAGTGATGGCAGCCGTATTCGTTATCATAAATAGCTTTTTGGGCTTAACAATTTTTTGTATCCTAACATTTGGATGATAAGCTTACAAAATGACTTAAGACGTAATCTAACCAGCTATTCTGCCACCATTAACTAGGAAAAGTGGCCCAGCATCTCTCCCTTGGGATCACCTGAGGGAAGACACACCTGGGTGTAACTTAACCGTCTGCTGTGCTGCCTTTAAATAGTAGTCAGGGCTTGCTTTTTATCTTCTGAGATATCCCTAGGGAATACACACCTTGGTTTAACCTACATACTCTTCAACCCATTTTTGTCCCTAAGAAATAATCCCAACTGCATTTATCTGGTGGTTTGATGTGTCTAGAAATGCACAGTGTTAAACTGAGCTTATCAGGGTTGGTATTTGGTATATTTAAGGAAGGTGTCTGTCCCTGCCTGTGGAGGACCTGGACCGTGGAGGTCTCTTCCTACCTGAACCATTCTATCATTCTACAATACTCACTCTAAAGGCCTGTAACACTCTGGTAACCTCTCAGATGGAGTAACAACACTTGATATGTTTAAGACACTTGCTTATCAGTATTAGCATTTGGTATGTTTAAGGAAGGTGTCTGTCCCTGCCTGTGGAGGACCTGGACCGTGGAGGTCTCTTCCTACCTGAACCATTCTATCATTCTACAATACTCACTCTAAAGGCCTGTAACACTCTGGTAACCTCTCAGATGGAGTAACAACACTTGATATGTTTAAGACACTTGCTTATCAGTGTTATCATTTGGTATATTTAAGGAAGGTGTCTGTCCCTGCCTGTGGCAGTGGGGTTGGAACTAGATGATCTCGGATGTCCCTTCCCACCTGAACCATTCTATGACTCTACAATACTCACTCTAAAGGCCTGTAACACTCTAGTAACCTCTCAAATGGAGTAACAACATTTGATATGTTTAAGGCACTTGCTTATCAGTGTTAGCACTTAAGGCAGAATCAGTCACATTCCCTTCTGAGCCTCTTCTTTTGACAGCATGCATGAGCCTGCTGCTCGTGTTAGAGCAGCTGTTCATGGCAGTGTTCGCTTGGGAGACTGAAGGGTAAAATTCACCAGGGACATCTGAATTACAGCCTCCAACATCTGGCACGCCCATAAGATGCTCTCTTGTTGGCATTTGCAGAACTTTCTGTTTGTGGATTGTTTAATCTTAAATTAAGCCAGAAAGAACCATTATTATCCATGAAATACCATTTCCCGAGCAGTGATTTAGCATTGCCTATAAAGCCTGACATCTGTAGCAATGCCACAGCCACTAGGAGCTGTTCTTGTTTTGTTATTTTAGACATAAGGATGAGCTCAAGACATGGTGTGAGACTTGACTCTGTGCCTTCCTGCTCCAGGTGGGTGATCTGGACACATCTTGCAGCCATTGTGCCATTGAGCTTTGGTTTGCCTTTTTTGACAAGGCTGCTAGCAATACAGAAAAGAGATAATTTGAAACTGAGATATTGGGTTAGGGGAGTAATAGTCTCTGGTTCTCCTCACAGGGTCATCTTGTCATGTTCTTAGCTGCTTGTTCCTTGTAACTTTTCAGTGTCACACACCATGTGCAGGATCCTGTATTGTTGCAGCACAGCTGAACCTTTCTCCTGTCCCGAGGGAGGGATGCTTACTGCTCCTTGGAGCTGATCACTGTGTGCAGTTTCAGACCTTGATACCAGGTTGAATCGTAGAATCATAGAATGCTAAGAATTGGAAGGGATCTCTAGAGATCATCCAGTCCAACCTCCCTGCCAAAGCAGGATCACTTAGGGCAGGGCACACAAGAATGCATTCAGATGGGTTTTGAAAGTCTCCAGAGAAGGAGAGTCCACAACCTCTCTGGGCAGCCCGAAACGTCCTGTAACATATCATAAACTGCCTTCTCATAGAGCATGATCTGTGAAAAGCTGGCAGCATTCTGTCAACTTTCCTTTTTCTGTTGACATTGGACTTTAGAAGAAGTCTTTGGTGATTATCTTCCTTTTTTTTTTCTTTTTTTTTTTTTCTCTGTGTTACAAGGTTAACAGAAAGAGAGAAAGCTTTCTTAGCCTGAAGCTGCTGGCTAAGTGGTAGGTTGGCAGGCTCTCTTTGTTTGTTTGGTCTTATGCCTTCTTCATTTTTGGCTGCCAGGGTTTTTTTCTAACATCACAGAGCAGTGCAGAGCAAGGCTCTGAGAGGGTTTTGGTGACACAACAATAATAGGGAGAAAGTTGAACCTGCATTGGTTTCCAGAGCCTGGTGATTTGAAGAATGCTTTCTCTGTCAAATAAGAATGCCAAAGAGTGTGGCCAATGTCAGATGATAACTGACTGGAGACAGAAGTGTTTAAGGAAGCCACTTGGCAATGGCACTGGGAACTTTGGTACTGATAGTGGAGAGAACAGAACAGTTGGGTGCTCCTCTGTCTAGTCACCTTTAACTCCTCTATCTAAGCAGGACTCCCTAAAGGTCAGACCACATGAGATTCAAAGGCGAATGCTGTTACATTCTGGTTTTAAGGCCCTGAGGGACTGTGGGAGTTTCATGAACATGTGGAGCTACAAGTGAGGCCTTTGAACTGTATGAGTCTTCCAAACCCAGTCCTGTCACATTCATGATTCTGAATATGTTCTGCAGGTTTGGCCACTTAGTGCCAAGGCATAAGCAATGGAGCAGCTGCTCACACATTACTTCATGGTGCTGCTCCTTAGCCTGGCTGCCTGCTCTTTTAAATTTCTATTCATTTTAAGCTGCAAGATGATTTCAAAGGTGTTGAATAACCCGTACCTACCCCAAAGAGTGTGCTTCACTTAGTTCCCAGGCTATTTTCTGCCCTCTCCTCCTTGCTGACACTCTATCACGAACATGCAGCACCCTGCATCCTGTGACAGCTCTTAGAAGCAGCATTTGTTTGTCAGTGGCCTGTGACGTTGCATCGTGGTACAGATGGAGCATGTTAGCAATTTGCTGCACCCACTTACTCTGCAACCCAAGGCAAGACACACTCCTTTCTTGCACTGTTCCTTTATAGCAGCTGAAGAAAACCTGCCTGGAATTGAGCATCCAACTGTGCAGAGCTCAGAGCAGTGGGGAGCTCTCAGAGCCTGCTGCACTTCCTTGCTTGCAGAACCTTCTGCATCCCTTCCAAAAAAAAAAAAAAAAGATGGATTTGCTAATAACTGGGATATTGCTTTTGTATTTGCTTTGCTCAGCAGATTTTCTGTACAAGTCTAGGAGCACTGTAGCTAGAGATAGAACAGTACCACAGCCTTTACCCAAGTTTCTAACTGGTATGTGACATGATTGGTTCTAAACAGGATGATTAATATTTAGCTAACTAGAGGACAGCTAACAGTGTTCTACTCCTGCCAGAGGCTTAGGCTAGCACATGATTATCTCCTTATAACTGGCTTGGCAGAGGTGTGTGTGTATGTGTTGGTTTGGGGTTTTATTTTTTAATTTATTTTATTTTATTTTTTTACCCTCTTAACCATGTCTAATAACCAGTACAACTGGTCTGACTTCTTCCTTTCTTGGAATGTGCTTGGATGTTCCTAACTGCAGTGCTCCACAAGCAGCTGGTGCCAATATGTGCACGCCCTGTGAGCATTTCTCCACTTGCAAAGACTTTGGGGGGAACTTTTATGCCTTGTCCTAAGCTCCCCAAAATGCACTGATAACAATGATGGGAGAAATGCAGGTGCACCAAGAGGATTAGTAGAGCTGTATTGCAGAGAAACTGTTTTTAGCAATACAACTTTTGCTTCTTGGAATGTGAGTTTCTTAGGAGCTTATTAAGAGAACAGAGTTGCATCTGCAGTATTTAAAGGCAAAGCAGGTGCTTAATGTCCCCACTCCAAGGTGTTAACTTAAATCCTACCAGCTGAGATTGTATTGATTTTGAAGCAGAAAGAAAAGGTGGGAAGATCTTACCTGGGACATTCATAAGGTTTTCCTAACCCAAGTCACAAAGCAAACACTGCCTGGGATGAGTTATTTGACAGATTGGGACTTTGCTTGGTTTGGGGAAATACGCAGCAGGAAGGTTATGGAGTTGTACCCAGTTGGTAATCAGGGTTCTGAGTTGACCTCCTGTGGGTAAGGCTTTAGAGCCATCAGATCAGCAATCAAAACTATAGGAGAGAGGCTTCCCCCATCTTGTCCCAAACCTTTTCACATCTTCCTTGGGCAATCCCTTCCTCCATGCCTATCTTCACACACAATAGTGGAAAACATAAACCCTTGTGCTTCCGCAAACAGCAGCTGAAATCATCCCAGAGGTATTATCTTAGAAACTAGAAAATGATTCAATGAAAGGAGGAATGAATCATATAAATACTCAAAGTGTTGTACCTCAGCAATGTCCCTCCCTTCTTAGTACAAAGCAAAGAACAAAAGCAGGCTGCTGCCTGGCCTGGGCCCCTCCTAGATGACTTACTGGGACTGTGAAATCATCAGAAGCCTCAGAAAGAAATGCTTATGCAGCGCATACGACTTGATTTTCTTCTTTCCCTTTCTCTGTAAGCATGGAGCTGGTGGCTGGGTTCTCTTGAATGCCTGCATGTATTCTAGAAGGTGAACGAGGCAGCAAATATTTTGTGTTTGTAGATTTTTGGGTGTCTTTGACATTTCAGAAACCAAAAATTGATTTTTAGAGTTAAACCATCACACAGAAGAGCAGCATAGAAAGTGTGAGGTCATGGAGATATGAAACCACATTTTCATTGCTGAGGATGATTTTAAACACTCTCTTAGGAAACAAGTGCTGGGAGATTGAGTGTTCTGTTCAAGTGGAAAGTTGCAGTGGAGGTAAAAATCCTGAGCAGGGCATTAGTTCTCATCTGGCAGACAACCTGAGATTGCTTTAGCACTTAGAGGAATTTCAGAGAGACCAAAATATTGATCTCAGATTGGCTGATTTAAAATTAAATGCATTGAGATACAAGAGCCTGAGTAACCCACTACAGAAAGTACTCAGTGACATTTTTAATGAAAGGTTGTTGTATAAAATATGAAAATAATTAAGGAGCATAGAAAGAAGTTGTTGGAAGTGGAGCTTTAATTCTAAATTTGGTTAAAAATATTCAGTCTTCTTAAGCAAGTGTTAGGAGTTTGTGTGGTTCTCCACTTGCTCCAGCCTGTAAAGCTTCACAGCAAGCACTAACAGTGGTTCACCTTCACTGTCAACTCGTTCACAGGCTCACAAGGTGTTAAGGGTTGGAATTGGCCCAAAGAAATTGAGTCCAACTCCTCTGCCAGAGCAGGACCATAAACTCTAACTCAGATCACACAGGAATGCATCCAGATGGGCTTTGAAAGTCTCCAGAGAAGGAGACTCCACAACCTCTCTGGGCAGCCTCTGCCAGTGCTCTGAGACCCTTACAGTAAAGAAGTTCCCCCTTGTGTTGAGCTGGAAGCTCCTGTGCTGCAGCTTCCATCCATTGCTCCTTGTCCTATCCCAGGCAGCAAGTGAGCAGAGCCTTTCCAACCCCTCCTGACCCCCAGCCCTCAGATATTTATAAACCTATGTTAAACCCCCTCTCAGTCTTCTCTTCTCCATACTAAGCAGCCCCAGGTCCCTCATCCTCTCTCACCAGGCAGTTCTCCAGTCCCCTCAGCATCCTTGTAGCCCTTCTCCGGACCCTGTCCAGCAGATTCCTGTCCCTGTTCAACTGGGAAGCCCAAAACTGTTGCAAGTCCTTGCTTTAAGAGTTTGCTGAGTAAAACAGGAACGCACTGCAGCTACCCTACACTGCTGGGATGTCTCTTTGCCAGTCCCTTTCCCCCCCACCTTAGTGTCCTTTCTCTCTATCTTGCACAGTGTGCTTTTCACCCAGGCTCTTGTGCCATCGGTGGCGAATGTCTGTGAGGAATTGCCTGGGGCCAGTGTGACTTTCAAAGGATAAGATAATTTGTTACCTTGCCAGTGAACAGTTTATTACATTTCTAATTATCGTTACTAGTCTGGCAGGTGGTGCCACGCATGGCATTTTTACAAGTGCCAAAGATGCAGGTACTTCTTTCATGACCAAAAGAAAAAAAAAAATAAGTGAGTAAGGTTTAAAGTGAAAAAGCAGGTGTGCTGCTGAGGTAGGTGTTAGATAATGCCTTTTGCTAAGGTGGTCTGTACAGCACTGGGCTGTTTTCAAATCTTTAGCTGTAATACTCTGACACTTGAGAGATTTTGTTGTGAGACCAATTGTAACCAGAGTGTGCTGGCAGCCTAAGTTAGGTATGAAGGTGTCTCTCCCTCTCAAGGTCTTTCCTCTAATCTTTATTACTTTTCATGCTGTGTAAATTAAATTAATCTTAGTTATAAACTCAAACTCAATAGTTCTTGTTCACCACCGCTGAAGAATACTAAATATTCTTTCTCAGTGGAAATCCAAGCTCCTAAACACAGAGATTTTGTAGGGCTGCACATAGTTGGGTACAAGATAAAGCATGATTAGAAATACTGAAGTACATTTTGGTGTGGGCTAATGCAATACCTCAGTGTCCCTTCTGAGCAGCACAGTCCTGTTCCACCCATCACTGTCTGTACAGATGCATGGGCACAGGCTGCCCAGGGTGGGTTGTGGAGTCTCCCTCTCTGGAGATATTTCAGACCTGCCTGGATGTGTTCCTGTGTGATCTGATATAGGAGATCCTGCTCTGGCAGGGGGCTTGGACTCAATGAGCTTTCAAGGTCCTTTCCAGCCCCTGAGCTTCTGTGATTCTGTGATTTTCTCTGTCATGTCTTGGGTGGCAAAACATATTTTCTTAGTTTCACATTGCTTATTCTGCTCCAGTAAATACTGCATGATTTTGTGCCATGCTGTTACTAAAGAGAATAAAAGAATTTAACAGGAACAGAGCTAGGAAGTAAATTTGTTGTTTTTATGGCCAGCACTGTGTTGGTCTCATGTTGTTAATATTGCAATAGCAGCTGCTTTGTTCTTGGTGATGTGGCTACTACCTCAGCAAGCACAAAGCCTGGCTGCCTGGCATTCTCAGCACACAGAGAAAGCTGTTCTTGCAAAGTGGAAAATAAATCAGTGTCTTCTTTTTGTGTAAGACTCTCTTTGCTTCTGCCCTGTTTGCCCAGGAGTATCAAACGACTGCCTTCAGAAGCAGGCACTTAGCTGTGTCACAGTGAATCCAGGTGGGTTTTGCTGTGTTGTGCTTCAGTTTGAGGAGCTAAGGAGATGGGACAGTCTTTATGTCCAGCTCTGTCTCCCTCCCCTCCTTTGACATTTTATGATACAGCTGCACTGTGACAAGCTTCCCTGTGAGAATGGAACATAAACTGGCAGCAACAGGAATTTAACTGCTGGATCCTGCAGGGAAGATGAATGGATAGAATCATTTAGTACAAGATTCAGCATTGTTGTCTTTCTATGACTTGGAGGAACTGCAGCTGTGCTAGAACGGCTTCGGGATTTGGCTGACTTATGCATGCACCCGCCAGGGCTCCAGGTAAGAAGTGATCTCGCTGGGGCAGAGAGCATGGGCATGTTTTGGAGTCATTCCCTGCAGGGGCTGTTCAGCAGGTACAGTAGGCCAAAAGTGGCACTGATTCAAAATAGTGGCTCAAATACATTCTTGACTGCACCTGGTTCAGAGGAAACCCTCCCTTTTCTCCATCAATTGTCTCATATTTCTGAGATACAGGTGTGTGGTTACAGTGTAAACAGACCAAAGATTTTTTTTTTTTTTTTTTCTTTTTCTCTTCTAGGCTAATAAGCTGCATGTTGGGGGGTGGGGGTGGTTTTTTTGTTTTGTTTTTTGGTATAGTATCTCTGCCAAAAATATAGACGCGTACAGTATGAACTCCTGCACTTGCACACACCCTGTCCAAAGTGGGTAGAAAGATTTCTCTTTCTGGAGCTGGGGTGGCAGATGGCTGCCAGAGGGACAGGTTCTATGATTCAGTCTTTTCTGAATATGTTCCAGACATTAATTTTTGTCTTGTCCCTACACCATGCTTTCTATCCACTGTCAGAGCATCTTCAATTGCCCCTGTACTCAGTGCTGGCCAGGCCACACCTTGAGTCCTGTGTCCAGTTCTGGGCCACTCAAGAAAGATGCTGAGGTGCTTGAATGTGTCCAGAGAAGGGCACCAGGGCTGGTGAGGGGCCTGAAGCACAGCCCTGTGAGGAGAGGCTGAGGGAGCTGGGGATGTGCAGCCTGCAGAAGATGAGGCTCAGGGCAGATCTCATTGCTCTCTGCAGCTACTCGAAGGGAGGTTGCAGCCAGGTGGGGTTGGGCTCTGCTGCCAGGCACCCAGGGACAGATCAAGAGAACACAGCCTGAAACTGCACCAGGGGAGGTCTAGGCTGGATGTCAGGAGAAAGTTCTTGACAGAGAGAGTGATTGGCATTGGAATGGGCTGCTCGGGGAGGTGGTGGAGTTGCCATCCCTGGAGGTGTTTAAGAGGAGGCTGCATGAGGCACTTAGTGCCAGGGTTTAGTTAATGAGAAGGGTCAGGTGATAGGTTGGACTCGACGATCCTAGAGTCTTTTCCTCTTAATTCTTATTCCTCTTAATTCTGGTTACTTCTGTGATTCTGTGATAATGTATGACCATGAAAGTGGAGTTTGGCTTTCTCAGTGTCCCTTGCTGATATTTCTGCTGTGGTTGTCCAGAGCTCATTGGCTTTGGAGACTAATCAGAGGAAAATCTGTTCTGCCTTCATCCGAAAGCTCGCAGGTCCCTTAAAGTCTAACAAATTCTGATGACATTATTTTCTGTATAGCCTCGATGGTAAAGGTTTAACACTGAAGGAATGACAAAGATTATTTCAGATTGGCTAGGTAATTATCTTCTGAGACTACTGTTTCTTCAGGTCTGATTGTTGCTCTTGATAGCACAACGCTGTCTGCTTAGGTCTAAGGAGAGAAGCAGCAGCACAGGTGTGAGGAAGCTTGCATTGTACAACTGTGTTATCTGCAGTGCAGACAAATGATTTATGATGGGATGTTTCATGTAGCAGGAATGATATTGCCAGAGGTAAGAAGGAAAATTCAAACACTCTTCAGGTGACAGACAGCTTAAAAAATAAAGAGGATCCTTTTGAATTTCCTGACAAGTCTCATCAGGATAGTCCCAGAGCAGAGAGGGAAACCTGGCTTGGCATCACTACAACTGCCCCAGAATAACCACTACTCTGTCTAAGAGCCACTTGACAGGCAACCAGGAAATCTGAATCACAGAATTAACCAGGTTGGAAAAGATCTTCATTGAATCCAACCTATCACATAACACCTTCTAATTAACTAAAGCATGGCCCTAAGTGCCTCATCCAGTCTCCATCTGGAGCCATAACAGATAACTGTACCAAGACTCCTTCTGCCTCTGCACACATCTGGCTCTTCTGGCATTGTGCAATGCCATGTTGATATGGACATCAGCTTCATGGACAACTCTATCCACGTCTCCTTTTGCTTTAGAGAGAAGAGAAGATTAAAAGGGGAAAAAAAAAAAAGAAGAAGAAGAATTTCTGTAATCAGCAGAGTTAATGAGAGTTGCCTTCCCACTCTCATGGCATGGAAAGCCTTAGGTTCCAGTGGCATATATTGAAAACCCCCAAAACTGCTCTGCTTCTTGTAGGATGGGCAGGGATCAAGAGAGCAGAGGAAATTCATGTTGTAATGTTGCTAGGTTGGGAAAAGAACCTTAATACTAACCTGATGCCAGCTGAATAGTATAAACTTGGAGCAGGGTGAAGTTCTGGTGGCTCATTTGTTAGCATTGCACATTCAGTGCCATCTGAAAGTCATCACATCTGATGTCTTATCCAGATAGATACCTTCCATGGGCATGCAGGGTCTTGAAGCAGTTGCACCTGAATCAAACAGAACAACACATAAAGGTTGAACCCTTGAGTGAACTGTTCTGTTCCTTCTCTATTTGCTTTTGTTTGTACTTCGTTTGTTGGTTTTTTCCTCCCTTTTTTTGGACAATTTGGATCAGCTTTATTATTTTTGCAGCTATGCTCATGCACTGCCTTTGAGAAGTGTTCCTCTTGTTCCATTACTTTCCCCTTTCACAGAATCACAGAACATTAGAGGTTGGAAGTGACCTCCAGAGAGCATTGAGTCCAACCTCCTTGCCAAGGCAGGATCCCCATGGGTAGTTCACACAGGAATGCACCCAGGTGGGTTTTGAAAGTCTCCAGAGAAAGAGACTCCACAACCTCTCTGGGCAGCCTGCTCCAGTGCTCTGACACTCTCACTGTAAAGTTTCTCCTCATGTTGGGGTTCCACTTGGTATCCCTTGGGCTGTTCCACTTGGTATCCCTTGGGCTGTTCCACTTGGTATCCCTTGGGCTGTTCCACTTTGCATTCATTGGGATGTTTCACTTTGTATCCCTTGTTCCACTCGGTATCCCTTGGGCTGTTCCACTTGGTATCCATTGTTTCACTTTGTATCCATTGCTGCTTCTCTTATTGCTGCACACCCCCGAGAAGAGATTGGCCACATCCACTTGACGTCTACCCCTCAGATATTTATAGACACTGATGAGATCTCCTCTCAGTCTTCTCTTCTCCAGACTAAACAGCCCCAGAGCTCTCAGTCTCACTTGGTAAGGGCCATGCTTAAGTGACCAAATCATCCTCATGGTTCTCCCCTGGACTCTCTCCAGCAGGTCCTTGTCTCTCCTGAACTGGGGAACCCAAAAATTGGACACCGTATTCCAGGTGTGATCTCCCTAGGGCAGAGTAGAGGGAGGCAGGGGGCAGAGAGAGCTGTTTAAGGCTGTTTTCTGCGGAGGATCAACACCAGTGGAGATGGTCGGCCTGGATGGAGGCAGTTTGGATGTGTCCTTGTGCAGTGCCTGCAGCCACTAGATGGCACAGGGCGAGGGAGCCTGCGGATCCCGAGCAGCAGCCTGACCTCTGGTAGCATGATGAAAGGATAAATACTATTAAATGTTTCTTTAATGGGAGAAAACTCACAGCATTGACAGTAGTGATTAAGTTCTATTAAGCAGCTGTTATTTTGGACACCAGGTGATTAGTACCTTCCAACCACTTCATTTCCAGACTTTGGCACCTTGGTCATTACTAACTCAAATCGTAAAGTTCAGTGAATCAAGTCGTAAATAGTTTTATTGGTTCCGTGCTGGAAAAGAAAAGAAAATAAATGGAGGGTTGTGAAATTCCTTAATGATTTAAAGTTACAGAGTCCTTCAGTCCTTGTGTTTCTGTTTTCTGCTCTTTGTTTAGTTATTGATCGTTGCAGACATTGTGAGCTCTGACTCTGCCTTTGCAAAGACCAAACTCGATGTGCTAATTGAGAGCTAAGAGCTGTGCCTCCTAGAAGAGAGATGCCAGATGGAGAGAGCTGGAATTTTGCACTAGCATGCACTCTACTGCCTGTACCAAGCCACCATCATCTGAGGGAGGATTGCTTCCAAGGACAAGAGTGAAAGCTGTTCTTACAGCTTTGGGAGAAAGGTCCATATTTATATACAGGACCTTCATGCTTTGTTGGTTTGTATTTTTCTTTCTGATTTTGTTTTTTTTTAATCTTCTGGGGAGTTATTTTATTTGTCTGGTAAAGATATGCTCAAGAACAGTGTGGACCTGGCACCTGGGGACATGGTTTAATGGCCATGGTGGTCTCAGGTTGAAGGTTGGACTTGGTGATCTTAGAAATCTTTTCCAACTGAAACAATTCAATGATAAAGCTTCCTTCAAAGCAGCTTCTGGGTTTGGTTTGGGTTGGTTGGTTGGTTGGTTGTTTTTTATGAGAGTTTAGGAATGACATGGTAAGATTTAGACATATTTCAAGGTTTCAGTGCTCTATGACAAGGCTTCCTTAAAGTTCATTTTAATGCCTTTTAAGTGACTGGGAGCACATTTGTGGTTTCTCCAAACCACCCTGAGGATTAGAAATGCTGGCATTAAGCTGTTTTAGCTCTAAAATTGTCATGTGCTCTGCTAAGTCTGCTCATGATTTCATAGATCCATAGAATGGTTTGGGTTGGAAAGGACCTGAAAGATCATCCAGTTGCAACCCTCATGCCATGGGCAGGGACACCTCCCACTAGCCCAGGCTGCTCAAGGTCTCATCCAACCTGACCTTGAACATCTCCAGGGAGGGAGCCTTTCAGTGTTGGATGAAGTGGCCTTTGCATGGCTTGCATGATGTTTATGGTGAAATGCCCTTCTCAGGTGTAGGTTATTTTCATCACTGAGTTAGCCTGCTTAAAATTAATCTGCTTTTCTGGTGTGTGCTGTAGAAATGTGTATGTTTACCACTCTTTGGCTTACATGCATGTGCCTGTAGAACGTGTGTCTGTGTGTGTATGTGTGTGTCTGGGCAAGGCAAGGCAAGACAGCACCACCACTCCAGGGAAAATGGAGGAGGTGACTGCGAGTCAGCGACTTACTCACTGGTGTGTAGTGTGGGAAACCTGTACTTTGTGGTTTTGTAGGGCACCTGCCTTTTGGAGAAGGCAGGCAAGAAGGCAGACATCCCCTGCTCGTTAACAAATTTATCACTTACAACTCCCGTGTAAAACAAACCTGGTGTCAGCCCTGAAATGAAGAGCTGCAGTGCAAATCACACCTAACTACAGCAGGTGCTGAGCTGGCAGTTTCACAGCAGATTGTGAAATTTGATGGCACAATGGGAAATGGAGCCACTCCTTCAGGGCAATATCTGGAAACATAATGGGGAGCCACCCTTCAAAGGTGATCTGTGTAATGATGGGGCTCAGGAACACTTTCTACCTGCTTTGCTTAGAAAATTATGAACATTTTTAATAGTGTCACTGAGTTTTGCACAAGCACACTATATTTAGCTGTACCTCACCTAGTCCTGTGCTCAGACATGCCCAAAGCAATAAACTGCCCAGTGCATACTTGCTGCTGCTGCCATCACTGCCAGGTGGGAACCAGGAAGGAATCTTCCTGTTCTTGTTATGTCCTGGTGTTACTATCAGTAAAACTGCCTACAGAAGGCAGCTTTCCACCTGTGTTCTTCTGGAAGCTGAGCATTTCTCTCCCCCCTGAGTAACTTTCTCTGCAGCCATTTTCTGATGTCTCCAGCCCTCACATGCTAACAAATGTGGAACAGCCAAGCAGGATTGCATCGGCCCTGTGACACTCTGTGCTACTTGATGTCTCTCTTCTTTCTTCTGCAGATTGCCATAAAGATTGCACCTGTGCTGCTGCATGTACTTAAGCACACCACAGCCTCTGAATAATGTAGACTAATAGAAAAGACTTCAAAGAATCCTAACACACTTTTAAAGGGCTGGAAGGAGAGGCTGATGGGAAATGTTGTAAGGATTCAACATTTCCTGCTTAGCTAAGCAGTAATTTGGAGGGACATGTAAACCATGTGCAAGTGTTTCAAAGAAAACAAACAGCAAACAAAAGCTGTGCACACTGCCTGCCCTGGTGCTATGGACAAAGAGCAGAGAAGGGAGAGGCTTGCAGCAAAGCATCTGCTTGAGTTTGTAATTTTTAGGTAGGTAGAATGAGGCAGGGTAATGGAAATATTTGGAAGTCCTGTGATAGAGGTCAGTGTGCAGGGAAAGAAGGTGAGTGGTTGAGCAGTGACCTGAGCAAGTCATTAACGTGATTGAAATCAATTACCTAGGAGCTCATTAGCAAAAGAGAACAAATGTCCTTCCTTTTTGTGCTGTGGATACCTCGTTGGAGCCCTAACACACAGCAAATCAAACCACTGTCTCCCAAAGCCACTGAAGAGTTAACACCAAACTGCTCTTTCTGAGACAGTGATTTTCCAGAGCATCTGTGCTTGTCAGACCAATTAAGCTGTTTGCTGACCAGCAGCTACCAGAATTGTCTTAACAGTTGCAACTGGAAAGAAACTACTGCAGCTCAGTGAATTTTAACCTTTTTTTTATACTACTACTACTACAACAAAACTACTGCAGGTCAGTGAATTCTAACATTTTTTTATACTACTACTACGAAACTACTGCAGGTCAGTGAATTCTCACATTTTTTATACTACTAAGAAACTACTGCAGGTCAGTGAATTCTAACATTGTTTTATACTACTACTATAATTATAAATCAAATGTGTGCTACACTTTGTCCTTGTCTTGTAATAATTAGGATAAAGAAGGAAGAAAGATTTTGAAGGGCATGCAGACAGAGTGAACTTCACTCACATTCACACTCATAAACCCAGTATGGTTCACGTGGGGTATCAGAAATGCAGCAGGCATTTCTGATACCCAACAGAACAAAGCCTTAAGTTCAGGGACACCTGTTGTATACCTGACCTGTCTGAACCCAGCCTCGAAGTGCTTGATTTGGTAAAGTGTCTTGGGATCTTGCAGCATCTTTGTCAGTTTGGTCAGTAGGAGTCTGTGTGCTGCTGGAAGTCAGCTCCAGCAGAAAAGGGATGAAATATATAACAATATATAAACCAATAAGTAAATAAATCTGTTTTAGAGGCCTTTGAAAGGCAGATCTTGGCTTTGAGAGTCCAGGAAAACTGAACTCTTAATAATAAAGTAATTATTACTTTAACGATAAGAGAAAATCAATTGGGCTAACTTCTCTGATTATTTCCAGGTATTATAAGCAAGCACACACAATGGACACATGGAGGATAGAAGTAGCAGCAGTGATATCTAGAAGAGAAGGCTTCCAGGAGACCTTAGAGTAGCCTTCCAGTATCTGAAGGGGGCTACAGGAAGGCTGGGGAGGGACTATTGACAAGGTCTTGTAATGACAGGACAAGGGGCAATGGGTTTGAACTGGCAGAGGGGAGATTGAAACTGGATGTTAGGAGGAAGTTGTTTGCAGTGAGGGTGGTGAGACACTGGCACAGGTTGCCCAGGGAGGTTGTGGCTGCTCCCTCCCTGGAGGTGTTCAAGGCCAGGTTGGAGGAGGCCTTGAGTGACCTGTGCGAGTGGGAGGTGTCCCTGCCTATGTCAGGGAGTTGGAACTGGATGATCCTTGAGGTCCCTTCCAACCTTACCATTCTCTGATAATAGGAAAATAAAAACTCCATGACATGAGGATATATTAAAAAAAAAAAATCTTTAATTCAATCATACATATTTTAGTACAAGAAGATTCTCCCCTTCTCAGAAGAATATTGCAACTCTTATCACGACTCACATGCTGTAATCTCACATAAATAACAACAGGACAGAAGTTCTAGGGAAAAAATGGTCTTGGGCATTCATAACAGGGGGACTGCAAATAAATAGGTTTCAAAGTAATAGCACAGGCTGACAGTAGATGATTTGTCTGTGATCACACAGCATGAGCCTTGCTGTGAATGCCCACAGAGTACACAACAACACTTGAACATGCACACAGAGGCCTGTGTAACTCACAGAGAGATGAACAAGCATCTCAGCTGTGATAAGATACAGACACACACATGAAATCAGCAATGTAAAGTCTCTCTCCTTCCTTTTATGTGTGTATCTGTCTTCTTTCTCACCAGAGATCTGACTTTACAGGTGGAGCTTGCAAAGCAATGGAGCTAGCAGATGGGGAAGAAAGACCTACCCCTGCAGAGGCAGAAAATCTGAAAGTATCTGGAAGAGCTGAAAAGCCAAAGGTTACCTCTTCTTAGTGCTGGGGTAAGAGAATTGCCTGCTGAAGAGCACTGTTAGGCAAATTTATTGCTGTCATCTGAATGATTTTGCTTGTAGCCAGCTTGTCCTTTTCCACAGGCCTGTCTCTTAGCCTCCACCTCAGCAAAACTCCTGCAGATTGGAGTCTTGCTCTCACTTCAGTTCTAACAGAAACAGTTGTTGGTTCCTCAGCCTCTCCAGATTATAGGCATGTTCCTGTTCTATTTGCCCAAGATGGGAAAGTTTGCAGTTCAAACAAAGATGAACCCCAGGTGTTGATGGCTAAAGTTACCACCAGAACTCCTAGGATGTTGAGCACAAACCCAGCTTTGGCCTGCAATTAGAAAAGAGAAGGGTTATTAGTTGAACTCAGTACTTCCTTCCTGCTGAGGATTGTTTGTGTCATTAGATTTTTCTCTTTGGCCTTCTTTCACAGCTCTATCAAATCACATTTAAGCTGGTTGTCTTCACAAATACAATCTGTACTAGGGGAAAATGATTTTCCACTGGATCAAACTCTTAAACTAGAAGTCCTGAAATCTTGTCAACCCACTTATGCAGGACTTTCTCTTCTGACCCCTGTCTCTAATGTTACTTTGGATTTCCTCTTGGATCAGTGACAAAAGTTATCACAAGATATGGCATCCTTATCCATCTTTCTCTAACATAGTGAGATGTGCTGGGCTTTCCCCCAGTCCCTACAGAAAAACTGTCCAGACAATCAGACTCACTGACATCCTTGAGATCTACATTTGAGCTTTTTGAACAGTTAGATATTGTGCTGGGCTTTCCCCCAGTCCCTGCAGAAAAACTATCCAGATGATCAGACCCTTTGACACCCTTGAGATCTACATTTGAGCTTTTTGAACAGTTACACATTGCTCTTTCCCATTGACAGCAAGCTCTTGTTGGAACACCTTCCAGAGGCCTTGACTGCTCTATAAAAAGCTGCACAGCAGCTCTGTAATGCTCTGAGCCTTCATTAGAGTCAGTCTGACCCCTTTATTCACACACATTTATTCTTCTCTCCACTTGGCATAGGCTGAGTACAATGAGTTTTCTAAAGCCCTTCCAAGAAGAACCAATATCAGAAAAAGGACAAACCAAAACTAGTGATGAAAATTGTGGCAAGAACATGCTTTGGCTCACCATATCTATAACCCTGAGTTGTCCATAGGAGAAGACAATGGCGTTAGGAGGAGTGGCCACTGGGAGCATGAATGCAAATGATGCAGCAAGTGTACAGGGCAGCATGACATAGAGTGGGTGGAGGCAGATTGCTTCAGCCTGTGCAAGAAGGGAGAGCAGAGATTATGGTTTTGATACATGAGAATGCACAGAAGTCTTTGGGCAGAGGGCTGATTGCACTTGCCCATGTCAGAAACCTCACTCCTTCACTAGCACTGCAGCCAGGCATATTTTGGTTGTGCCTCAGAAACTTTCAGCCAATGCCTTTATGCAGCTGGGCCTCAGGACAGCAGCAAATGCAAAAATCGATGTTGTGGTCAGTGCTTTGTGTTCCTGACTCTGGAATCCTACCACTGCTGCAGTATGCAGCAATAATAATGGTTGTAGCCAACTCTAAAACCAGGCTTCAAACTGGTTAAGAACTCAAATTATCAGAGGAAATGAGGTAGTCCAAGCTCTGAAGAGGAGTGGATCGGTTCAGGGATTAACTGCAATCCTATGGCCTGTGCAAAAAGACTTTGGTGGAGCTCATTCCTGTTTCTCCCTGGAACCAGCTCTTCGTGCTGCAGAACTAAGTCTACCCCAGCAACAGGAATCTCCTGTGGAAATGCAAAAGCCTGAATTAGGTCAGGGAGCTTGACTAATGCTTCTGGAAGGCCAGTGGTCAGTGTGAAATACAGCACTGGAATGTCACAGGGCAGCAAATGCTTTTGCTCTGCATAATAGGGAAAAACAAGTGCAGCTGGCAGTGACCTCATGAGGTTGTTTAGGCCAGAAGGCAAAGTCTAATATGCCAACGAATTTAATCCCTTTACTTTTAACCAGCAGTGGCTTTAGAAAGGTTGAACTAAGCAGAGTGTGTGTGAACACTTCTGTGTTCACATCGATGTAGGTATAATGCAAATCCTGTACTCCTCCTCAGACACACAAACCAGTGCTTGGCTGTGTCAGACACTCAGCTTTTGTAACGGAGCAGATCTATGCTTGGAGAGGAATTTAAAGCTGTCCTCATAAGAGTATTTTGAACTGCTGGAACTCACCAGGGAAGACAGAATAGGGAGAAAGAGGGTGGTGGTGGCCACGTTGCTGGTGCACTCAGTGAAAGTGGCAACAATAAGACACAACAGGAAACTGATAGCTGCGGGAGGGATATTCTCCAGGGGAGTCAGTTGGTTGCCTAACCATGTAGACAGACCAGATTCCTGCAACAGAGGAAAGAGGTCTGTCAGGACAGAAGGCTGGAGAAGGAACAGCAACGTCACAGTCCAGCTACATTTCTCATACCAATTCCACCTTGCCTTAAGATAAACAGGTAAGAGACAATGCTCTTACTACCTTCCTTTACACTTCATACAGCCTATTTGTTGTTGATNATAAACAGGTAAGAGACAATGCTCACAGACAGGATAATTTGGTAGGATAAACAACAAGAAATGTCCTTTCCCTTCCAAATAATGTGAAAGAAGTAGATATTACATTTACAGTATGTGGGAGGTGTCCCTGCCTATGGCAGGGGGTTGGAACTAGATGATCCTTGAGGTCCCTTCCAACCTTACCATTCTACAATTCTATATTTTCTAAAATACTTTCATATATCTTAGCAGATATTCTAGAAATCAAGTGCAGTCTCTTCACACTGCCTGAGAGCTTGATCAACTATCTGAAGCTTTTTCATACCTTTCATTCTTCTCAGTCACTGAAAGCTACCAGCATGTTCCCTCTCACGCTGGGCTGTAGGGTGGGCATCATGCCCAGCCAGCTGTCCTTCCCAAGAGAACACATCCTAACTTTGTCTTGCTGTCCCATGCATTATTTTCTAACTTCCTCACTTGGTTTTGCAAGCATCATCCTTCCATCTTTGACATCTTGGTTACTTCAGTCTGTCTCTTCTGACACTGAAAAATGCTCTCTCACAGGAGGGTGCTGGCATCTATCCTCCAAAGACCAAACTAATTCCCTGTCCTAGGCCAATTCTACTTAAATTATTGCTGACAGATGTTCAATAATTTGTTGTTAAAAATCTCTACCTTTCAAGTTTCAAAAATCAGCCCAGATCATTTTTCCAAGTGTTTACCTTTACAGTTGGAACATTTTCATCTTGCTTAACCTAAATCTCCTGCAATTTACGCCCTTAAGCACCATCACAACATAAAAAGTCTATCTTCCTTTCTGCTGCAGTTTTAATGCATTTGACGACTTACTCTTGAACAAATTACTTAAATCTTTCCTTCTCTAAACATGTTTCCCAGAGATCCAATCACTCTTACTACCTCCCTTTACACTTCATACAACCTATATGTTGTTGAAGACTGATACCCAAACATAAATACTTTGCTGTACCCAAGCACCCACAGGCCCTGAGCGGTAGGATTGTATTTTACATGCCTGACATCCTACCCACACTATCCAGCTCTCTGCTTTTTTTCCTCAGTAGCAATATAAAGATGTTGACTATGAGAAGCTCTATGAGCAGCTTTAAAACCTTTGTCATTTCCAATCATGCATTTGTGCCACTTGGTTATTTCTTCCTATTCTCCATGCTGAGCTACAGCCTTGTTTTCTAGAAACAGGTTTACAAGTCTTTGTGATCTCTGCATTCGGGCCTGGTGTTTACAGCCACTGGAGGCCTTTTCCAAATAGTTTGTTGTTTATAGATTTAAGAAATATATTGGCTGCTCTGATTTAAGTCATTACTCAACAATAATTTGTAGCAGCAAGCTCCTGGCTGATGTCTTCATCATTTCAGAGAGAGAGAGAGGTTGTGAGCTTCTCTTGAAGGTTTCCTAGCTGGCTCTACATTTGTCTTCTAGCAGTTTCATTTAAGTCTTGTTTCCATCAGTATCATAGAATCACAGAATGTCAGGGGCTGGAAGGGACCTCGAAAGGTCATCTGGTCCAGCCCCCGCTGCCAGAGCACAGACTCATAGAATCATAGAATGGTAAGGTTGGAAGGGACCTCAAAGATCATCCAGTTCCAACCCCCTGCCATAGGCAGGGACACCTCCCACTAGCACAGGTCACTCAAGGCCTCGTCCAACCTGGCCTTGAACACCTCCAGGGAGGGAGCACAGAAGCACAGAATATGATCGGATATCGAAGATCCCATTCTGTGCTTCTGTGCTCCACAACCTCCCTGGGCAACCTGTGCCAGTGTCTCACCACCCTCACTGCAAACTACTTCTTCCTAACATCCATTTTAAATCTCCTCTCTGCCAGTTTAAACCCACTGCCCCTTGTCCTGGCATTGCAAGACCTTGTCAATAGTCCCTCCCCAGCCTTCCTGTAGGTCCCCTTCAGATACTGGAAGGCTGCTACAAGCAGGATCACACTGGAATGCATTTTGTACCTCGATACAGTTTGGAGACCCACCCTAGGCACTCTATCTCCTCACGTTTGCCACTTCAATTAAAGTGACCCTTTAATGTGTTGGGGCAGTTTCCTAATCATCCACTTCTCTAGAAAGAGTTAATGAAGCTGCCTTGGTTGGCGCTGCCATCCCAGCTGCGCGGGCAGCAACAGAGATTGGTTCTAATCGCAGGTCTCCTAAGGATGGTGGAGCCTGACCTGCTGCCACCGGTTCAGGAAACGCAGGTTTGGTGCTCCCAGTGTGCCCTCTTGTGTCCTGGGAGAGCTCTCCTGAAATGCCAGACGGAGAACACCCAGGAAGACTCAAACAGCAGGTAAGCAGAGGAACATTACCTCACTGCCTTTGGCTAAAGCAAAGCCTCCTCCCAGCAGAAACACAATGTTCCACGGCATTTTCTGGTGGACTGCTTTCCAGTCCAGCAGAGCTGGAGGTGCTCGGATCTTTGGCCTCCCACCTAAAACCCAAACAGATTTTGTAAGCCCTGTCATGTCCTCCAAAGAAAGGAGGGCTTCTTGGAGGGAGGGGGGTTTAGCCTGAAACACTTCTGTCAGCATCGGCAAGTGGACTGTGGAATTATGTCCTAAAGCACAGGATGGAAGCCTCATCAGCACAGATTTAAGAACCTGACTTGTAAAAATAGTGACGAATGCTCTGCAGGTGCTGCAAGAGGCACAGGAGAGCACAGGTGAGCTAAGAGCATGGCCACAGACCTGCAGGACTGTTTCAGCCAAGTCACAGATTCCTTCCTGAAGACTCCAGCTGCAGAAGCTTTTGCACAGGTGCACACTAGTGTCTGCAGCACTGCTGGGGAAAGAGTTTCCTACTTAGCTAACTGGCAAGAAGCAGAGAACTTCCACTGGATCTCTGCCTTGCCCAGCCTAAGGCACACAGCTCTTGCCATGCAGGAGGCACAGCCTGAAATCTTGCTGAATGTTTGGAATTTCCCCTTGTGAATCTGAGATGGATTCTGTCCTGACTGTTGATTTCTGATGCCTTCAGCAGCTGTACCTGTTTGTGGTCTGTCATGGTCAACATAATCAGTGCTGGAAGGGATGATGAACAACAGAAATGAAGTGAAGATGGCGACTGTAGCATCGGTGACGTAGCTGCAATGGAGCAATCAGATGTTAAGTTCAGTCATGTTTTGTGTGTGTGCAGTCCAGACTACTTCATTTTTACTCCAAGTGAGAAGGAGAAGTATAGTTACCTATCATCTTTGTTGAAAAGAACTGTTGCCCAGCCTGGTATGAAACCAGGCTCTCTTGTAAACCAGAGCAGCACCAGCAGTATGAAGAGGATCAAAACTGCTATTTCTCCAAATTTCATTGAGCCACATTTCTTGCTCTCTTCCTTGATAATGTTATAGGCCAGTTCCTCCCTAGCCTTTGTAGAGGCATCTGCAGCGCAACCAAAACTCTTCCGAAAACTAGAAGAAAATGGACCAAAAAAATATCACAGCTATCTGCCAGGTATCCTCAGAGTTAAGAATGCAAATGTTATACTCAGTCATATTGTCTTTTAGATATATGTACTTATCTATGCTCATGGAAATGATGTGTATGCAGCATCAGCAGCTGGGGGAGTGACTGCTTTGTACTGTGTATTGCCAAGATGATCAGAGTGAAGCTTCCTACCCCTAAAAGCTCATGATCCACAGATAAGCAGGGCACAGGGGGACAGAAGGACAGTGGCAGTGTGATTGCCAGGAAGTAAAGAGTTGCCGAGCTTGCAGCAAGAGAGAGTTTTAGTAGAGGAATTTAAAGAAGAAAATATCTTTTCAGGTATTACAGTGCTCTTTTCATCTGAGAGAAAGGAGGTTGGGAATAAACACAAAAGGGACAGGCTAAGTATTAACCAGGTGGGTATTGCAAGCCAGTGCTATGGAAACTGGAAACTGGCACAATACTAATCCTTTAGGTTCTGCAGCAACCTTCATCACAAAGGTATTTACCAGCTCTATGGAGAAATCAATTTCCTGCTTTGAAGCACAACAATCTCCCAGGATATGAGAGCTGTGCTTCAGAACAGGTTGTATGCAGCTCTAACTTACAGTTTTCAGCTACAGTGTCTTTGTAGGTGGGATTTGATCAGGTTCCTTGGAGAAAATGATGCAGTAAATACTTTCTGTTCTGCTAGACTCTGTTGTATGGGAGGATTTAATCACTTGCAAGTCTGACTTTCAAGGATAGGATCCTCAACAGAAGTAGCACTTGTGTCACAACATGCAATGAGTACTTGCTCACAAGCCTGTTAGCCATGCTACAGTGAGTAAAAGGTACTTACTTAAAGCCCAGGTACAGTATCAGGAGCCAAATCCATGACAAAGTCAGCAACAAAATCATGGTGGGGAAGGCAAAGGAGAACCAAGAGGCAAAGTTTATCACATTGCCATTCTGAGGATAGATCCTGTAAAATACAGATGGCTATTAGCACCCAAAATTCTGCACTCTCTTCTACACTTAATTAATAACTCAGACAAGTGAACTGTGAGGCCCACCATGGAAGAGAAGCTAACTTCCCAAGATATCAAATGGTAATGTTTTCCTTCTCTGTGTTTGCTGGGAGTCAGCTGTAGCAGACTGATGCAGTTTAGTGGATATGCAACCCCAAATTCAAGCAAACTTACTGATTAACTTGTCCCTGCAGTACCAGATTTGGGGTTGTCCCAGTCAGAGTTGCAATCCCTCCAATACTGGCTGAGTAACAAATACAGAGAGACATTCCCTTGGAGAATTTCTTGTGCTTCTCCTCTAGCAGATGTTCATTTCTCTTTCTGTCTTCTTCAACTGTCAGGGCGTGGCTATTACCTAGGTCCCAAGACAGGAACAGAAGAGTTAGAGAAGCCAGATTAGATAGGAAAATATCTTGTGCCTGTGTAAGTCTTGTGTCTGTGTAACTTTCAAGGTTAGGACTGAAAACTGAAGGAACCAAATTTCCTGAAGTCTGGCATTGTTAATTCTTTGATTTTTCTGCTCATTTCCACTGGCTGTCTTGATACAGAGCATTTATTCAGAAGAAAAGTTGAAATATGTGATGAAATCTAAAGATACTGCTGATACCATTTGGTGAACTAGGGCAATGTCTGCAGATGGAGGGAGAGAGGCAAGAATTCAGGAGATTTCAGGTACAAGAGAGTCAGAAGAGATGGAGCAAAGACAACTCATTCTGTACCAGCACCTGACTGCTGGCACTGAGATTTAGAAACAGTGGAGTCCTCTCAAAGATGGGAAGAGGGCAAGACAGCTGGGAAAGAGATATTGCTGCATGATTGTGTATCTTTGGATTAGAAAGATCATGTTAATCCCTAACCTTCTGCCATGAAATAGGCCAGAAATTCCCCCTCAGAAATTCCATTTTATCAGATAGGTTACTCAGTAGATAATAACTGACCTAAAATAAATATATAAGGAAATATCAAGCCTAATAGAAGGGCTGCAGCTAATGGAGAACTGACACATTTTGTTGTTTTTATTGATTAGTTGTCATCGTTCCATGTCTCCAGTCCACTTCTGACTTCAGCCAAGTTATTGTGGTTTGGTCTGGTTCATGGAAGGGGCTCAGGAGTGCTGCCTGACGCAGTCAGGGTGCTTCAGGTACCACCTCCCTTTTAGACAGCAACTACAACAGTGAAGAAGGCATCAGGCCATCACCCATTGCTCTAAAGAAGAAGCCCACCCATAAGCCACTCACCTTTTTCATTCTGTTCTTTGACATGGTCTGTTTTAGCTGGTGTTTCCTGCAGTTCAAAGGCTTTGTTGTCATTGTCATACTCCTGGCCATCTGTGGTAAACTCCATCTCTGATTTGTGCATCTGGTCCAACACCGCTTGCGCTATTGGGACCATCATGGCAGTGGTGGCAGTGTTGCTGATCCACATTGACAGGAAGGCAGTCACAACCATGAAACCCAAGAGGAGCCTGGAAGGAAAAGGTTTGGAAAGATCTGCACTGTATTGTCCCTTTTGTTGTTGTTGTTGTTACAAAGCTTGGGTTACAAATGCTGGGTTTGGGAAACGTTCAGCAGCTTCCTTACCCTTGTCTGCTTTGTGAATGACACACACTGAACAGAAATATTTGTCACTTCAGCCAGCTGGGCTTTTGCAGTCTTATGAGTAGGGAAGTGAGAGCTGGGATCTTGGAGCAAAGAGGTTATTGAGTCAGTATCCTATGATTCTGCCATGCTTTTGAAGAAGAAGAAGTAGTTCCATTTCAATAGCCCCCATGAATATATTATAATATATTTCAAAGATTAATTGCCAGCTGTGGCNGAGAAAGGAGGTTGGGAATAAACACAAAAGGGACAGGCTAAGTATTAACCAGGTGGGTATTGCAAGCCAGTGCTATGGAAACTGGAAACTGGCACAATACTAATCCTTTAGGTTCTGCAGCAACCTTCATCACAAAGGTATTTACCAGCTCTATGGAGAAATCAATTTCCTGCTTTGAAGCACAACAATCTCCCAGGATATGAGAGCTGTGCTTCAGAACAGGTTGTATGCAGCTCTAACTTACAGTTTTCAGCTACAGTGTCTTTGTAGGTGGGATTTGATCAGGTTCCTTGGAGAAAATGATGCAGTAAATACTTTCTGTTCTGCTAGACTCTGTTGTATGGGAGGATTTAATCACTTGCAAGTCTGACTTTCAAGGATAGGATCCTCAACAGAAGTAGCACTTGTGTCACAACATGCAATGAGTACTTGCTCACAAGCCTGTTAGCCATGCTACAGTGAGTAAAAGGTACTTACTTAAAGCCCAGGTACAGTATCAGGAGCCAAATCCATGACAAAGTCAGCAACAAAATCATGGTGGGGAAGGCAAAGGAGAACCAAGAGGCAAAGTTTATCACATTGCCATTCTGAGGATAGATCCTGTAAAATACAGATGGCTATTAGCACCCAAAATTCTGCACTCTCTTCTACACTTAATTAATAACTCAGACAAGTGAACTGTGAGGCCCACCATGGAAGAGAAGCTAACTTCCCAAGATATCAAATGGTAATGTTTTCCTTCTCTGTGTTTGCTGGGAGTCAGCTGTAGCAGACTGATGCAGTTTAGTGGATATGCAACCCCAAATTCAAGCAAACTTACTGATTAACTTGTCCTTGCAGTACCAGATTTGGGGTTGTCCCAGTCAGAGTTGCAATCCCTCCAATACTGGCTGAGTAACAAATACAGAGAGACATTCCCTTGGAGAATTTCTTGTGCTTCTCCTCTAGCAGATGTTCATTTCTCTTTCTGTCTTCTTCAACTGTCAGGGCGTGGCTATTACCTAGGTCCCAAGACAGGAACAGAAGAGTTAGAGAAGCCAGATTAGATAGGAAAATATCTTGTGCCTGTGTAAGTCTTGTGTCTGTGTAACTTTCAAGGTTAGGACTGAAAACTGAAGGAACCAAATTTCCTGAAGTCTGGCATTGTTAATTCTTTGATTTTTCTGCTCATTTCCACTGGCTGTCTTGATACAGAGCATTTATTCAGAAGAAAAGTTGAAATATGTGATGAAATCTAAAGATACTGCTGATACCATTTGGTGAACTAGGGCAATGTCTGCAGATGGAGGGAGAGAGGCAAGAATTCAGGAGATTTCAGGTACAAGAGAGTCAGAAGAGATGGAGCAAAGACAACTCATTCTGTACCAGCACCTGACTGCTGGCACTGAGATTTAGAAACAGTGGAGTCCTCTCAAAGATGGGAAGAGGGCAAGACAGCTGGGAAAGAGATATTGCTGCATGATTGTGTATCTTTGGATTAGAAAGATCATGTTAATCCCTAACCTTCTGCCATGAAATAGGCCAGAAATTCCCCCTCAGAAATTCCATTTTATCAGATAGGTTACTCAGTAGATAACAACTGACCTAAAATAAATATATAAGGAAATATCAAGCCTAATAGAAGGGCTGCAGCTAATGGAGAACTGACACATTTTGTTGTTTTTATTGATTAGTTGTCATCGTTCCATGTCTCCAGTCCACTTCTGACTTCAGCCAAGTTATTGTGGTTTGGTCTGGTTCATGGAAGGGGCTCAGGAGTGCTGCCTGACGCAGTCAGGGTGCTTCAGGTACCACCTCCCTTTTAGACAGCAACTACAACAGTGAAGAAGGCATCAGGCCATCACCCATTGCTCTAAAGAAGAAGCCCACCCATAAGCCACTCACCTTTTTCATTCTGTTCTTTGACATGGTCTGTTTTAGCTGGTGTTTCCTGCAGTTCAAAGGCTTTGTTGTCATTGTCATACTCCTGGCCATCTGTGGTAAACTCCATCTCTGATTTGTGCATCTGGTCCAACACCGCTTGCGCTATTGGGACCATCATGGCAGTGGTGGCAGTGTTGCTGATCCACATTGACAGGAAGGCAGTCATAACCATGAAACCCAAGAGGAGCCTGGAAGGAAAAGGTTTGGAAAGATCTGCACTGTAATGTCCCTTTTGTTGTTGTTGTTGTTACAAAGCTTGGGTTACAAATGCTGGGTTTGGGAAACGTTCAGCAGCTTCCTTACCCTTGTCTGCTTTGTGAATGACACACACTGAACAGAAATATTTGTCACTTCAGCCAGCTGGGCTTTTGCAGTCTTATGAGTAGGGAAGTGAGAGCTGGGATCTTGGAGCAAAGAGGTTATTGAGTCAGTATCCTATGATTCTGCCATGCTTTTGAAGAAGAACCAGCCAGCTGAGTTCAATAGCCCCCATGAATATATTATAATATATTTCAAAGATTAATTGCCAGCTGTGGCTGATCCCAAGTGGCAATCAGTTTAAGCCATAAGGAAGATGATCTCTTTTTTTAGTTTATTTTTTGGGGGACTTTTATCCCATCTCTGTTATTTAAGATTCTCCTCTTACTCATATAAAATTCTAATCCTTGTTTCAGCATCACTCTGTTATTTGTCTCAGAATTATTCTTCAGATGAGCTGTAGATTACATATTAGATGAAAAGAGCTTTACCTTCTATGCGATTTTATTCTATTGCTTTGTAATTTCCTCCAGTATTCTCTCTTCTTGTGATCTGAGACAAATTAAATAGGGCCATGTAACCTCTGCATAGCTTAAAGTTCTAGTCTGGTAAACATTTGTTGTTTTCAGAACAAGCATCCTCATATTTTCCCTTCTCTTTGCAATCAGTATAACAGGCAGCAGTATATATTTCCTGTGCTTTGGCTGTAGTCTTTTCTGGCTCTCTAAAGCAGTGTTCCTGGCCAAGCCCAGCAGCACCCTCATCTTTCCAGTGTTGACTCTCTGGTTGCTATGCCTCCACCTCAGGCCCTTTGCAATGCAAAAAAGAGGCATCAGGTCTGCGACACATCAAAGGATTCTCATTTGCAAGGTTTGTTCAGGCACTAACTCACTTGGAGTGTAGAAAAGCATTTGTAGGATATGATTTGCAGACCCACTACAGGCAGCTCCAAGATGGGAACTAATATCATAAAGTCCCTTTAATCCCACAGCATTTTCCTGACTCTTACTTACAGGGCTGGTCTGACACCAGTGATAAGCAGGACCCGCAGAGCAACACGCTTGTGGAGGTTCCAGCTCTCAATAGCAATGGCCATTACCAGTCCCCCAATGAAAAGCATATTGCTGTCCTTCAGATACTCCTGGCAGACCTGTGACATGGAACAGGGCAGACAAAACAGTGACAAGAAGCCAAGAGAGAAGGCATTTTGTGAGGGAGGATCTTGTTGCAAAGACATTAGCATGCTCCTGGGAGACCTAAGAGTGGCATTTCAGTACCTGAAGGGTGCTACAAGCAGGGCACTTGTCTGCAAAGGCCTGCACTGGTAGGGTGAGGGGCAATGGTTTGCAGTTAGAGAAGAGTAGATTTAGGCTGGATGTTAGGAGGAAGTTCTTAGCCATGAGGATAGTGGAACACTGGAATAGGTTGTCTAGGGAGGCAGTTGAGACCTCATCCTTGGAGATATTCAAGGTCAGGCTCGACAGAGCTGCAGGCAGCCTGATCTGATGGAGGATGTCCTTGCACATGGACCAGATGACCTTTGCTTCCAACCCAAAGCCTTCTATGGGTCTATGATTCTACAATCACAGATTAGCAGCTCCACCCAGAGTTCACTCCGGGCTCATGCAAGTCCTGCTCCACGGACAGCAGAGTGCCAGTGCAAGAGTGGAGGAGGGCAGATTTAGACTGGATATTAGAAAGAAATTCTTTACAGGAAGAGTGGTGAGACACTGGAACAGGTTGCTCTGCAAGGTCGTGGATGCCCCCTCCCTGGAGGTGTCAAGGCCTTGAGCAATCTGGACTGGTGGAAGGTGTCCCTGCCAGTGCCAGGGGGGTTGGGACTAGATGATCTTTAAGGTCCCTTCCAAACCACTCCACAAATCTGTGAATGCTCTTTTCTCTTTGCACCATACTTTGGAAATCACCCTGAAAATAACCCCTGAAAGAGAGAAGCTGACCAAGAAGTATCGAGGCTATGTATATAGAGTAAGGCCTCTTACTGTTGTTGAATCCATGATGTTCATCATTGGGAACAGGATGACAGGCAAGAGAGCTGTGACAGCTAACGGCAAAGCTTCCATGCACCAGTACAGTGCCATTACTATGATAACGTAGCCACATTCTGCCTCCTGTGGGAAGAAGGGTACATGCAATCAGAACAGGCTGTACATCTCACTTTTTCTCTAATTCCTTTATCAGGCAATAAATTTAATTGTGGGCTGTTGCCTTCTCAAGGCCTAATTAGAGAAAAAGTTATTTTCTATTTATCTCTCCTGTCTATCCTCCCTACCTATGCACCTAATCAAACAACAAACCTTTCAACAACCTTGGCAGAAATGCTGGGAACCTCCACTGGGTAAAACCAAGAAGCACAGGAGAGGGGACAGATTGATGACTTTGAATTCTTACTGATAAGGGATTGGCAGTCCCTGCACAGGCTTCTGGGTTGTGCTGATGTTGGTACTTTCTGGTTTCTTACTTTTCGATCGTTGAGTTGCCTGCTTCCTGATCCAGTCACAGCTCCTCTGCCTTTTTCTCCACGTGCTCCAGAACGTGGCCCAGATGGACCCCAAGTGATTTCAGCAGCCTGCATTCCCTGAACTTTAAATACTTTTATCTGGTTTTCATTGGATTTTTAGCCTAGCCCAAACTTTGAAATGCTCACTGTCAAACTGGTCACACTGATTCTATTCTATGATTCCCCATTTTTGAACCATCACAGTCATAGGCACCAGCAGAACCAAAGGAAGAAAAAAGTGGGTTTGTGGTCTTGGATCTTGTGGATGTCCTCTGAAATGTGTTGGACAGGGTGAATGAAAATGTAGTGATGCCTACTGAGGAAACATGAAGAGATGGAAATTGTGATGGTAACATTACAGAGGGTTAAACCAGGGAGCTGGAATAACAGTGGCCAGGATCAAACTTGTGATGCTTCAGGATATCTGAATGTGGCATGGAAGTTACAGAGCTGGTGAAGGAAGAGCAAGGGAGCTGAGTAGGATGGAGCAACAGCAGTTTAGGTAAATGTCCAGAGCAGCAGAGTTGGAGAAGTAAATCTGAGAGAGATTCATGAAGTGCTGGAAAGATGCTGGGTTTGAGCCTTATTTGGAATGAAAGCAGTAAGAACCTTAATTATGCATCTTATCAAGCACTGAAAGCAAATTTCCTTCCATTTTTGTTATTAAGAAGGGCCAGTAGGCACCTTTTGAGAGACCCTAGCAGGGCTTGGGAACTTAATCCCAGCCTTATTCTCAGTAAAAGCTGGAATAAGGCTTTCCACCAAGCCTCTTGTCCTCTGTGGACATTCCTGAGTCTTTAGGCAGAATCTTTAGCATTGTTTGCTCTCATTTGTAATGATTTAGTGTCCACTACTCTGTCATTACAGGGCAGATTAAATTAGCTCAAGAGAGCAGAAAAATGTGAAATTCCACCCTGTAAATTGCCTGCTTCCAACACTGCAGGCTGAGGTACCAGCTCTTCCTGCTTAGCAGTACCACAATGCACAATCCTAACACAAGAAATCTCACTTCAGATTGCAAGGGGAAAAGTCCAGGACGTTTGAAATTGTTGTGCTGGTGNAAACATTGATTTAGTTCTGCTTTGAACAACCATTCCAAATTTTACATTAAAAACAAAACAAAACAAAACCCAAAATTCAGTTCCTGTACACTAAGAAGATTCCAAATAAGATCATGACAGAGTTTCACACAGCTGGGCTGGTGAGGGAAGCAGGTACAGAGTCTTCTGGAGCCTCTATTACAAGAGGGATGTGAAGAGGCTGGAGTGTGTCCAGAGAAGGGCCATGAGGATGCTCAGAGGGCTGGAGCTGCTCTCCTGTGAGGACAGACTGAAAGAGTTGGGGCTGTTCAGTCTGGAGA
>WBNM01027413.1:0-36291 GCA_013399055.1 Ramphastos sulfuratus | reverse complement strand
GTAAATTGCCTGCTTCCAACACTGCAGGCTGAGGTACCAGCTCTTCCTGCTTAGCAGTACCACAATGCACAATCCTAACACAAGAAATCTCACTTCAGATTGCAAGGGGAAAAGTCCAGGACGTTTGAAATTGTTGTGCTGGTGCTGATTGCCTGGAAACCTGAGAGTAATTTTTCAAAAAGGAACTGAACCAAGACTGCCAAATCATTTCACAGGCAACACCAAGGACTTTTTGTATGGTAACAATGACTCCAGCAAGTCAGTCTGAGCTCATGGCCTCGGAACAAAAAGCCAGCATAAATCTCTCTCTATGGCTACTTAGAACTTTCCTGATGCAGATCTCTCTTAACTTTAGCAACTTTGCCTTCAGAAAGTTAATTAACACAAATGTTTGGGTTTTTTTGTAGTTTTTTTTCCCTCTGGTATTCTTCTTAGGAATCTTTTAGGTGGTGCTTTTAGCTATTGTCTTTACATGGCAAGGGAATAAGAGGACTCTGCCTGAGCAGTTGCCACACTTTGCCTCCAGCCAACGTGACTCTGTCGTTCTTACTTGTAGTCCTCCAGTCACAGCTCCAAAGTCTCTGATAACACTTAGAAAGAGNGTAAATTGCCTGCTTCCAACACTGCAGGCTGAGGTACCAGCTCTTCCTGCTTAGCAGTACCACAATGCACAATCCTAACACAAGAAATCTCACTTCAGATTGCAAGGGGGAAAGTCCAGGACGTTTGAAATTGTTGTGCTGGTGCTGATTGCCTGGAAACCTGAGAGAGTAATTTTTCAAAAAGGAACTGAACCAAGACTGCCAAATCATTTCACAGGCAACACCAAGGACTTTTTGTATGGTAACAATGACTCCAGCAAGTCAGTCTGAGCTCATGGCCTCGGAACAAAAAGCCAGCATAAATCTCTCTCTATGGCTACTTAGAACTTTCCTGATGCAGATCTCTCTTAACTTTAGCAACTTTGCCTTCAGAAAGTTAATTAACACAAATGTTTGGGTTTTTTTGTAGTTTTTTTTCCCTCTGGTATTCTTCTTAGGAATCTTTTAGGTGGTGCTTTTAGCTATTGTCTTTACATGGCAAGGGAATAAGAGGACTCTGCCTGAGCAGTTGCCACACTTTGCCTCCAGCCAACGTGACTCTGTGGTTCTTACTTGTAGTCCTCCAGTCACAGCTCCAAAGTCTCTGATAACACTTAGAAAGAGCTGCCAGGAAGAATGAGCTTTGGGATAGGCTGCACCAAAAGAGAGAGAAGAGTTAGTGGAGTGAGTAATGAAGGTTGGTGAAGGAGCCATGGCACCAGGAATCAGCAGGGAGCACAACAGAGCAGGCAAAGACCAGAGGCAAGGGCTGGAGCTCGCTGTCCAAAGAGCAGCGACAGGTAGCTTGCAACTAGGCATTGAGTGGTGCCAGAACTGTAATAAGAGACCTGAAGAGCAGAGATCAGATCTGTTTGCATGAAGAGATTGGGAGTGTGAGAAGTAAAGCAGCATGAAGAAGCAGCAGCAGAAGGCTGGCAGGCTGCCTGCTCACTGTGCTGTGTTTAAATGATCAACGTCTCCACTACTACAGGGGTTTGTAGTTAACTATTACAGAAGGAATCCTAAACAAAGTGGCTTTGAAAACTTGACATTTTAAATTCTATGCCATTGTTTACAAAGGTATGCTAAAGAGAGGATTAAATGTCTTATTTTTTTCTTTCCTTAATCCTTATGTGTCAGATTGCTTTGTCCACCTGACCAAAATAAACTTCTCCTCTATCTGGCAACAACAGGAAGGAAAAAAATTAACAGAATATGTGGACTGGGTACTTTTAGAAAATCAGAAGGGAGACTAAAACTCAGCCTTAGGTTCACATGTATGAGCTTCTGCACAGGAAGTCCTTTGCTGAATTGGTTAGATGCAAAGCAAAAGTGACAAAGTCACATCTCTGAGCATTCTTCTGGAGTCCACAACCACAGATCCCTCTGTTCATCCACATAGGTCCTACTGCTTTTATATTCCCCCACTGTTGGTAAGCATAGTGGTCTGCTCAGAAAGAAAAAAGAGCTCTCAAGCAAGAGATGATGAAATTGTCTCTGAGAAAGAATCTGTGTTCTCTTCAGCTCTGCCACTTGAAAGAAGCAACTCTAAGGAGGGGTTTGGCTCCCAAATTCAAATTAAAAAAAAATTCTTACCTTGGTAGGAATAGCCAGAGGCAGAGGAAGGAACACAAGGGGTACAAGCACTATGATCAGGTATTTCCTAAAGGCTCGGATCATCTGCCAGAAGCCAGCCATGGTGCTGGAGCTAGCCCAGTGCTGAAAGGCTCTGCTGCTGGAGACTATATAAACAGTCAGGAATATTAACCATTGACCTCAGAAGGTTGGGTGTTGTTTTTGGAACTGTAATCGGAGAAAGAAGGAAGAGAACAAAGAAGGGAGGGGACAGCACAAGAGTGTCAGACTAGGAACTTTCTTGAGACAATCTTCCCGATAACTGATAAATCCAGGAGGGAATTAACTCCTTGTGAGTCAGGTAGGTTTATTGAAAGTATCCTGAAATGATCTACACTTTTAAAGTGTTTTGGGTTTGGGTTTTTTTGTTGTTGTTTTTTGGGTTTTGTTCTTTTTGTTTTACATTTAATAATGCCTTCTCTGAACAGGTGCCACTACTCCTCCTGCAAAAAAAGAAAACCTGAACCCTCCAGAACAGGCTGAAAATTGTTCTAAAAGTGTGTCGAGGGCTGAAAACCACATCTGCACCTGTAACACTCAGAGAGATTAGAAACATCTACACAAACCATTTTATAAACATTGTTGTACTTGCTGAGAATTTCTTTGGGCAGCAAAATCCACCAGAGCAGAGCTACTGTCACCAGATGTCACATCAGGTCCTCATGCAGAAGGGGACTTACAGTCCTTACCACAGGACAGCAGGGGCACCTGTCTTTGTGCAGTGCAGGGATGGCCCTCATGGCAAACCCATTTTCTTCTACTCAAAGAGCAACAGGGGAAATGTAAAGATGTGGTCAGAGTTCTGTTTCTCCTACACAGCAGCCCAGTGTAAGAAAGGCTTGGGGTCAAAGAGGGAACTTGGTAACTCATTCTGGTATAGCTTGTTACAGCTCACTGGATGGGGAAACACTTGGCTGCAGGCAAGCACTTTGCAGACATTGGGCTGGTTTATATTTTTTTGGGGGGGGCACCTTTCTGATGTGGCAGGTTTATAGGCACAGGGTGTATTGGGGAAAAAGAAGGAAAAAAAATAACAAAAAGGAGGGGGAGGAGGGAAGTGCTCCTGGGAAATTGCCAAGATGCCAGCAATTCTTGTCCCAGTTGCAAGATACTTCCACAATACAAGCAGTCAATGACTTGTTTGTATGGAACGAAACTTTCTAATTGCAAAAGGATTGTCTTGCTGATGCTGCTTTGGTATCTTTGGTGGCTCATGCAAGTGCATGGTTCAGCTAATGATGACATTACCCTTTTATTGGTATAAATTGCCTCAGCTCTGTTTATTGCTTATTCAAGCAGAGGGAGAGAAAGAGAAGCACAGACATTAGGTCAGCTGGTGTCAGCTCCACAAAGAGCTTCTGCTGGTTTTCTCCCTCTCTCATCCTTTTTCTGCTGGGGCTTGTTTTCTTTCAGTAATATGCTCATGACTGAAAACACTGGGGTTTGAGCTGCCAGAGCTGCAAACTCACAGCTCTCTCACAAGCTTGACTCAAGCATACTGCTCATGAGAAATAGCAGTGTTCCATAGCTGCCAATCCTCAGCTCCAGCATTTCACCCTCAGTACAAAAAGAATGAGAAAGAGCTTTCAAATTAAGGCTATTCCCCCACATTTTTGCATCCACTTCATGTTGAATCAGTGTCTGAAAAGCTGCAGTGAAAAAGTCACCCAGTGGCAAACTCACTTTTCTGCTTATGTCCTAAGGCTGCAGTGAAAACCTGAAAGGAAACTTCGTTGTCACATCTCTGTAAGAGGAAGGTTGGCCTCTAGCTGCAGCCTTGCCATGGGGATCATGCAACCATGCAGAAGGATCTCAGCTGGCAAACCCTGCCTCTCCTGTAGGAGCAGCACACCCACCATGGTTCTTCCCACTGCTAGGTGAGTCCTGTTACTTTCAGACATGCTATAAATGAGAGCTCTGTACGTGTGTGACTGCACAGCATATGCTTTGTGTCTTCAGGGGGCTTTGGTAGAGCTTTGCCTGTAGCTCATTAACGCTCCTGCAGTGGTGGCAAAAGAGTGATGCCAATTGACTTTGCTTTGAAACTACCCCAGTTTACACAAACAGGTTAATCTAATACTCTGAATTGTGTGCTTTGAATTTAAAGAACAACTTGGTCTTTGCTTACAGATCTGCTCTTTGAGGCAGACTAAACCTAACTGGACACCTAATAGCACACCCAAAACCTCTGGTGGGTTACAGAGTTATTTTGTCCTGTAGAAAGAGAAGTGTTTGGTTTTGGTTTTTTGTTACTGTGCTGTGAAGTAGCACTAACTGCAACATTTCTCAAATCCTGGTGCATTTAAACTGGTTTTTTTTTTTCCTTTGTTTGGAGATAAGAAAAAACCCACAAAACCCAACAACAACAACAACAAAAAACACACACAAAAAAACCCCAAAATGCAAACAAACAAACCCCACCAGGTTTTAAATTTAAAGTTCCTTAACCACCAATAAATGGTTGTGCCAGGACAAGGAGTGATGGTTTTAAAGAGGAAAGATCCAGGCTAGATATAGGGAAGAATTTTGGGGTTGCATTGTCTGGAGAACANTAGATATAGGGAAGAAACTTTTTACACTTAGGGTGTTTGGGGTTGCTTTGTCCAGAGAAAAGGATGCTGAGGGGAGATCTTCTCACTCTCCACAGCTGTCTGGAAAGAGGTTGGAGCTAGGTCAGCGTTGATCTCTCTAGAAACAAGTGATGGGGTGAGAGGAAATAGCCTCGAGTTGCACCAGAGGAGGTTTAGGTTGCACATCAGAAGAACCTACATCACCGAAAGGGTTCTCAAAGGCTGCAACAAGCTCCCCAGGGAGTTGGTTGAATCCATATCCCTGGAGGTGTTTAAAAGAGGCAGAGATACGGTGCCGAGGGGCATGGTTTGGCAACACCCTTGGCAAAGTGAGATAACGATGACTTGATGATTTTAAACGTCTTTTCCAACCAAAACAATTTTGTAATTGCATGGTGGTGAGACACTGGCCCACGTTGCCCAGAGAGGTGACAGATGCCTCAGCCCTGTAACCACCCCGGGTCAGGGTGGACAGGGCTTTGAGCAGCCTGTTCTAGTTGCAGATGTTCTGCTGACAGCAGGAGTTGCAGCGGAGGACTTCTCAATGTCCCTTCTTCCCTGCCCCCCAACCCGTTCCGTGACTCTGTGACACCCTGTGGGGCTGACAGCAGCCTGCCGAGCAGGGACACCGGCGCCAGCCCCGCCGCCAAGGCCCAGCCGAGCCCTTTCTCCTGCCTTAGCGCTGCTGCAGCCAGCCACAAACACCCCCCACGCCCGGCTCCCTCGGGGCTGCCTCCCGCTCCCGGGGCGGAGCGCGGCCTGTGTCGGGCGGGGCCGCCCCTCTGCCGCCTTTGCCGCCTCTGCCGCCATGGCCGCCCCGCCGCCGGCTGCGCAGCCCCCTGCCGCCCGCCGCTGCTATCGGCTGCCCGCCGTGGAGCCGCTCGTCTTCTTGGCCACCGTGTCCCTCAGCCTGCAGGGTCCGCTAGCCACGCAGTACCTCTGGGACCGGCTCGGCGCCGAGCACGGTTACTACGGCGCCAACGACAGCAGTTCCACCGACTGCGGGAACAGCAGCGCCGGCAACGACCCGCTGCGGCAGGTAGAGAGAGCAGAGGGAGGCCGGGGCCGGGGCCGGGGCGGCCACCTCCCGAGGCGCTGCCGGGGAGGTGTTGGGCGCTGCTGTTTGGGGCCCTCATGTACCGCTGTCTCTTGCAGGAGGTGGAAGCTCTGGTCTCCCACTGGAACCTCTACATCAACCTGGGAGGTTTCTTTGTTGGCATCTTCTCCGTGACGCTCTTTGGGCCATGGAGCGACAGCGTGGGCCGCCGGCCGGCACTCGTGCTGTCAGCAGCCGGGATGGCCTTGCAGGCGGCCGTCTACCTCCTTGTCATGTACCTGCATCTGCACGTCGCCTACTTTCTCCTGGGACGCCTTTTGAGTAGTCTTTTGGGAGACTACAACCTGATCCTGGGCAGCTCCTTCGCCTACGTGGCCGACAGCAGCGATAAAAGCACCCGCACGTTCCGCGTCGCCATCCTCGAGGCATGCCTTGGCATCGCGGGCATGCTGGCCAGCATCGGTGGTGGCCACTGGCGCAGGGCACAGGGCTACATCAACCCCTTTTGGCTGGTGTTTGCTGCCAGCGTTGGTGCCGCTCTCTATGCTGCTTTCTGCCTTCGGGAGTCGGTGAAGCAGCCGAAGCCAGCCAGGTTGTTCACGCTTAGTCACTACAAGGCTGTATACAGGCTCTACACGGCCCCGGAACGCCAGAGCTCCAGGAGCCAGATTGCTCTTTATTCCCTGGCTTTCTTTCTCCTTGTCACCATACATTTTGGAGCCAAGGACATCTTTGTTTTGTACGAGCTTGGCTTCCCTCTCTGCTGGACCTCTGATCTCATTGGGTATGGCTCAGCTGCCAACTACTTGGCTTACCTGAGCAGCCTGGGAGGTCTGCGACTGCTACAGCTCTGCCTTAAAGACAGCTGGGTAGCAGAGATAGCCTTGATCTCCAATATTTCTGGACTGGTTGTGATTTCTATGGCTACTACAACTGCACTGATGTTTACAGGTGATGCTGGATTCTTACATTCCCATATCTGAGGCTCTTGGCTTAGAGATGGCAGGAGATGCAGGAGGGCAGCATGCTTCTGGTAGTCGAGGCACGTGGAGGAAGTTCTGCCTCGGTTTCAGCCCACGTGCCACCAAAACTCTGGCTTGCTGACAGCAAAGCTGGGCAAACACTGAAGCTGAAAGTGAACCATAGAATTCCTGGAGTAGAATTTCCCAGAAGCTGTATTAGATTGCAGGCAGACTGAAGTGCATTATGAGATGCAGGAGGGTGAACTGGGTCTAAATATAGCAGGGACAAACTGCCTTGAGCTACAGATTTCTGGAATTGGCTTTGGAGACTACTTTTCAGCTGAGCTTTCCATAATGTGCTGTGTCTTGCTCACAGGTTATGGGATTCTGTTTCTTTCCATGGCAGCCACTCCAGTCATCAGATCCAAGCTCTCCAAGCTGGTCAGTGAGACGGAACAGGGTAAGGAGTTTGCCACTATGCTCAAACCAGGTCCTGAAGCTGGCTTCTTGGAACATAGAAATGAAACTGTTTTGGGAGGTTGGGACTTCCCTGGCTCCTCTGGACTCCTGTCCAGACTCCTCAGGCCCAGTTTCACTTTTATAGAATAATTGTCATTCATCCATGTAGACTTGCTACAGTTTCAAGATGAGGACCAGAGACAGAAAGCAAACTGGAAAATATTGCATTCCAGCTCAGGAATAGTTCATCTTTCCATCTGTTCATTTCCAAAACTTTTACAAGGAGTGAGAGTTAAAATTGATTGTATAAGGAGCAGAAGATAGTGATTTCCCTGAACATAACTCTCTTCTGTAGATCAGTAACAGTGGGAAGAAACTTAGTGTTGTTAGAGGGTTATATGATTGACCATTGTGAAAGATCATGGGTAACTTGGAGGAGGAGCACATTCGCCTTTCTTCCAGTAACTTTTTTTTTTGAGGGCTTGCAGTTGCTGCTCAGCATTGCACAGGAATGCCTCTGTGGGCAGAGGTGAGGAGAGAATCGAGATGCGAAAGAGCAAAAGGTGGCTTTGCCCAATTGCTGTTTATTAGTGTGTAGGTAGCACACACCTGATACCTGATAGATGATGCTAGATCTATAAAGTGCAGTATTCTGCTGCACTTAATGTTTAACAAGTGATAAGATGTGCTTGGCAGGAAAGACATCTATGTATAGCCCTATCTAAAGCATTTATGATCCAGCTGATAGTATAGTATCCCTGTTCAGCTCTAGTGATAACACATTCTGGAGATCAGTAAGGTGCTCCTGCTAAAGAGAAGCTGAGCTGGACAGGTTTGGCCTGCCAGGCCAGCAGAACATGTCCCAGCTCTGCTCCCAGCTCTTGCTTACAACACTTGGCCATGGAGACACCAGTTTTCTGATGGGGAATGCAAACCCTTAGAGAAGTTCACAGAATCCAACCAAAGGAGGCCATGTGACAAAGACTTGCAGGCAGGGCTGTCTCACCATTAACCTCTTGTGTGTCTTTTCAGGTGCTCTCTTTGCTTCTGTTGCCTGTGTACAAGGGCTGTGTTCCCTTGTGGCTAGCGGAGTCTTCAACTCTCTCTACCCTGCCACTTTGCACTTCATGAGGGGATTCCCATTCCTCTTTGGGGCTGTAATTCTTCTTATTCCAGCAGCTATTATAGGGTAATTTACTTCAAAATTTTTAAACTTTGGCATAGTATCCATGAAATATAATATGAAAAGTACTATTTACTCTACTTAGCATAGAGGCTCCCTATTTTTAAGGCACGGTTTTGAAGAGGGTGTTTAGTGCCCCAATAGGCAAAAGTGCAGATCCCTTTCTGAATCACAGGGATAAACCTGTATCATGAATCATGTAGCTGCCAACAGTCCAAATAGTTCAGAGTCTCACTCCACCCTCATCAGAGTGGAATCCAAAATCTGGAGCCAAATTTGAAAGTCCTTCTTTGTGGAAGAGAGTTGCCTTAGCAGTCTCACTTCCTGATGTTTCTTTACTAATTAAAGCAGAAATTGTGTCATGCTGGGAAACAAGTCCCCTAGTAAGTCTTCAGAGAGAGAATGTGTTGGGATTTGCAGAAGTACAACAGCTGCTGCCAGGGTCATTTTGTTCCATTCCTTTGGAACTTTAAAGCTCACTTTATTCAGCAGCATCTTGGGGTGTGTCTTGTAGAGTAGGGTTATAGGTTGGACTTGGTGATCCTGGGGGTCTTTTCCAACCTGGATGTTTCTGTGATTCTGTGCCTGTGTAGGCTCTAACTCTTCTTTCTTTCTTAGGGTGATAGAAATCCGGGGCTCAAAAGCTGACTACAGTCACTTCTCAGCTGCTTCCCCATCCCCTGCGGATGGCTGAGCGGCAGCTCAGCGGCAAGGAACTGGCCAGCTTGGGAGCGTCCATATGAAGACTTCTTTTTCTTCTTCCCTTGAAGGACAGATTAGCGTGGGAAGGATGCCTTGCTTGTCCTTACTGATTTTGAAATGCCAAATAGTTGGAAATCATGGGCCTGCCTGCCCGTAGGAACTCAAATTGCAGATGTGAATGTCTCCTCACTGTTGTGTTGGTTCCTCTGTTAGAGAAACCCCAAGGGACGCAAAAGCCAGTCAAGAGTAAGAGCTGTTGGGGCCATTTGCAAGGCTGGTTAGTGGTTTGGGGTTTGGTGGGAAGGTAAAGTTCTGTGGCGTGCTGTTAGAGTGAGAGAGGAGTGAATTCTGCTTCATGTGAAATCACTACTGTGCTTACAGCAGAGCCAGGAGCTAGATGCCCTAGGTGATCCTGCTTTGACAAGGGCAAGTTGGACCTGATGATCTCTGGAGGTCCCTTCCAACCCCTAACATTCTGTGATTTTGTGATTCCTTACCAACCCACAGTAGTGTTGTGATGAGCTGGTGTGGGGACAAGACGTGTCTTCAGAGACAACAATTACACTTCAAAATTGTGTGTCAGTGACCTCACTTCTGCTGTCCTTCTCAGGATGTGTTGATGGCAGCCAGCAAACCCTGTATTCATGGTGCTCATAATTGTCCTTTGCAAAGTATTACCTGTATTGCCTCAATCCTGTTTTCTTCAGAGAGCCATATACCAGCAGTTCTGTGTACAATGCATTGCACAGGCTGCTCGGATGCAATTGTGTCCTTAGTGGTGCATTTGCTTAGCAGACCTCTTACTTTCAGGATGAATAAACCCTCCATTCCCTTTTATGTTTCATAAAATGATAGCTCTTCTCATACAGCTGTTGATGTTGTTTGTTCTTGCCTCATTCTTTGTTTCTCTCCATTATTTTTGTGCTTCTTCCTCCATTGAAGATTGTGCAGTAAGAAGCAGCAGCAGCAGAAAGTTTTCTGCGTTGTGGAGAATGAGCATGTTGAGAGTCCTGAGTCAGGGAAAATGCAAGTTTGGGATTTGCAAGCAGCCAAAGCTTGGGTTTTTTTCCTGAACACCAAAGTAAAGCTAGTGAGAGTGCATAGTCTGGAACCTGTCTTTCAATCTGCAGTAGATTGGAAATCCTTCATCCAGATTTGCCCTCTGTTTGTTAAGAGTTTGTGATAAAAGCAGGAGAACTGGAGAGCAGAGAAGCAGGAGTAGGGAGGCTTTAAGAACTTGGTGTTAGGCCACTGGATGTAGGGAGGCGTTGTATGGTAATTGACTGACTAAGCCCAGAATTAGCCATCCTGAGGAACAGGGCATGCTGTGAGTGTTGCATTAAATGTTTACAGATGAACTGATAGTGAATTGTCTTCCCCACCAGCAGACTCCATGGACACCAGTGCTAGCAGCTGCTGGATGTGCAGTGAAGTGAAACTTGTGTCTGAGCTCTGCTTTCCCGTGTGTGTCAGTGTGCTCACAAAGGAGAAGTTCAATAGCAACTGTTAGGCTCTGTTAAAAAAGAAGTGATTTTTTTCTAGAGGCTCTCCTCCAAGAACTACAACCATGAAGTAAATAGATGATCCATGCATCGTGCTTGTGGGCAGCAAGTGGAGTCCCTGGGGATGCAGCTGGCTACAGCAGTCCATGCTAAGATGATCATGAAGTGGAGAGCAGTGCCTGGAGAATGTTAGTGCTGCTGCCCCTTCAAAGGAGGAGAAAGCATGACACAGAGAGAGAGCAGGAGTGAGAGGGCTGCAGGGAGAGGAGCGTGTGACACAAACAGAAGAGAGGTGGGGATTTAGAATATAGCCCAAATTTATTAATAATATCTGATAGAAGAACTTTAAACACTGTCTGACATGACAGGGATAAGGGCAAATGGATAAGGAAGGGTGAGAACAGAAGGCTTCATTTCCTTGAGACTGTCCTCTCAGGCTGGAAGGGGTTGGGTATGAGATGTTTTGTTGAAAGCAGGACGAGTCCATTAAGGTGAAGATAACCAAGTGATAGAGAAACAGGAGGAGTCACAGCCTGGGCAGCTGGAGCATGGGATGGAATCTCACTGCAGGTGAGACACTGAAGCTGTAGGGAACAAATATCTGCATTGAATGGTGGCTGAGGAGGTTAACTGCTAGAAAGTTCCTGGGGAACAAGACACAAAGTCTTGCTGTGTATGGTAGGGACAAAAGTTCTTAGGACTGCTTGTGTGGGACTCCTTCAGTTGCCGTGGAGGCCTTGACACTCCATTTTTTACTCAAGATTTCCCTGGAGCAGCTTGCAAGTGGCTTTTATCCTTCAGCAGATTCACCTTTGGGCTCATCTGCTGGCTTTCTCCTGTTTAATCTGGAGATTAGATAGATTTCTGTTTCTGATGAGTGCTGGGCAGATAATAGCTATTAACCTTTCACTGGGGAGCAAAGATGCCATTAACTCTGAGTTGATAAGAACTATCCATAAAGCTGTGGTTAAGCACCAGAATTTAATTTTTTTTGGCTCAAATGTTCATGGATCTAAGCCAAAAGGAAATGAGTTTGTGTGTTCCTGCCAGTTAAGGCAGGCAGCAGTGCTTTGGGGAGAGCAAGGAGTGGCTGAGACTCCTGATTACCTCCTGAGAGTTATCTTAAGCAGGGACTGGCAGAGGGGCTTGCTGCTTCTGCAGGGTGGGGCATCAAGGCAGGTTGCTATGCCCTGGTCATGGTGTCCATGCTCTGAACAAGGATGTCTTTTGGCATTATTCCCCTGGCTCTGCATCAGAAGAGATGAGCTCAGGTAGGAGCTGCAATCTCTGCCCCTAATTGCCGAGCGGTGTGTTGTTGTGAGCATGCTCACCCTCCAGGCAAGTGTGAGAAGCAAGACAAGACTGGGAGTGCAGAATTTGGGGGAGGTGTGTCAGGGTGCCCATGATTCCTCACCTGCAGTGTTAGCACCAGACCTGCTCCCAGCTCACACTAGCAGCCTCCACCTGCCCTTGGCATCACCTTCACTCTTTCCTGAGTTTTCAAGTTGAGCAGCTGCAAAAAGACCTGATGGCTGTTGAGATTGGTGGGAGGAAAAAAATGCAACTTGGTATCACATCCAGCAGAGACTGGGGACAATCCTGAGCCTGTGGAGCTTAGCCAGGGCTGTCAGAGGTGAGTGGTAGTCACAGCCGGGCTGTGTGACGGACCAGACGCTGGGAAATCCACTGTGGAGCACCAACGACAGAATAAACTACAGCTACATAGTAAACTAAACTACAGTTACTATAGTAACTCCACAAGTACAGTACAGCAATTAGCATCTTCCATATCTGCATGGAGATGTTTTCCAGAGTCACAATGCAGCCTCCTATGCCCTTTTAAGTATAGACCTGATAAAGTGGTCATGATGAGACCTCAGATGGAGGGAAGGGTTATTTTTTAAAAGCACTTTTTTGCAAAGACCCTGCAGAAGCGTCATGAGATCTAACCCCCAAACTGCCATCAGCAGAGTTAAGAGCACAAAGTGGTTTTGCAGCATTAGGAGGCAAAAGGCCCTCAAGGAGGAAGCGCAACAAAGGGACGTTATTGGAAAGGAGAAAGCTTCTGAGCAGTTTAGAAGCCTCTCTGTGTTATCTTTCCCAAACACAAGGATTTTGTTAGGGCTTAGCTTTTGTTTGCCCTTTCCTGCTCTCAGCTTCTGACCACAATGATATTCCTGCAGCACCCAGCAGAGGCCATACGATGCTTATGGACCATTCTCTCTCAGCTGTCCTTTGCTCTCTCATGTCCTCTTGTGATGTGCCCTTCACCAGCTCCCGAGTTTTCAGTCCTCAGAAGATCCCTCCTCTTCAAACAGGTTTCTGGAGGAAGCTGCAGCCTTTTGCAGGGCTAATGAGCTACAGGCTTTGTCTCAAGCCAGGGTATTAAGATGGGGTGGGAGGAAGAAAATATCTAAGTGGGGACATTTGGCCCAGCATAGAAAGGGATCACCTGGGAAGTCTCTGGAGGGGATGAGGCAGCTGTACTGGTTCTAGGTCTGTCCCAGGGAGGGCAAACAGTCCAGGCCATTCTCTGACCCAGCCGAGGAGTCCCGAGAGGATCGGCCCTGCAGGAAGCGAATGATTTTGTCGATTGTGGCCTCCTGGTACTCGTGGGACCACCTGTGTTTGAGGGGAAAACTTGATTTAATCCTCCTGCTGTGCATAATACCACAAGATAGCTCAGTTCATTTGGGACAGGAGCCAGAGACACCCTTCCTCCAGCTCAGCTCTCTAGGAGCAACCCTTTTCACTCTGGAAAATGGAGGAATGCCGGATGCCTCAGGAAAAGTCCCTTCCCCTGTGCCCTACTAGGCTGGAGGGCTACAAGCAGGTTGGGATGCCAGCCCGAAGAAGTAGTAGGTGAAAGGAACCAAGATAAGCTGCAAAATCTGCCAGCATCACTCCTGCCTGAGGGGCTGGGGACATGAGGATAGGAATCCTGCCAGCAGCGATGGGATGGGCAGCTCTGTTACCCAGAGGAGCCCCAACAGAGTAGCAGCAGGGTTATGGTGAGGACCTTTGCTCCCTTCATACCCTGGAGTAGCTAAAGTGATTCATCTCCCCTTTGGCCTGTTCTGCTTCCCTCATCTGTTTCTCGGGGTTGCCTTGTGCTCTTTGTTACTATGTATGCAAGATGTTCTTTCCAAGTATGGCATCCCTTGGAACAGGTTCATTTTACTTACTTGATACCATTGAATTTCAGGACAGCCCTCATGTCCTTGGGAAGTGTTTCTGGATCTGGCCACTCAAAATGATCTGTAACAGGCACAATGTTCTTTCCAGAGTTCAAGGCTGTCACAATCTCCTGCAGGAACACGCAAGCGCTCAGGTTATGGCCTGCGTCACCCCATCACCAGCCTCTTCCTGCTCCAACACCCTCCAAGCTCCCACCTGGTGACACCACCTACCTTGTGCACCCAGTCCTTACACTCAGGGTCTCCCATGCATTTATCCAATGCATTTGGTGAGAGGACCAGGACGAAGTTGCGGGCGCTCATGACGCTCTGGATCAGCTTGTCCTCAAACTTCCCTGCCTCCAGCTTCTCCACATCAATGAACACGCTGAAGCCATGCAGCTGCAGGTGGACCTTCAGCAGGCTGTTAGCAAGAGAACAGCACCGTAAGGAGAGCTACTGCCAGCACCTGGGTTTCACACACTCTCCGATCAAGACATGGTGAGAGAGAAGAGCAGCAAAAAGATTCCTACAAAGAGTCCTTGAGACACCAGCTGCCAGCTCAGCCTGCTTACAGGTGTCAGATCATGCAGAGAGCATGGGGAGCAGGACATTAATATCCTGCTTTGATCCCCTACAGCCCTACAAGCACAGCTTGAGGAAAGGGTAAATCAGTGCCAAAGGGGGACAAGGAAGCAGTGACAGGACTAGGAATTAGCCTGCCCACCACACAGCCTATGGCACGTGCTGTCCCCATTTGCACTGCAGCTTTTGGCAGCTTATCATTCCTCCTCCTCCTCCTCCTCCTCCTCGCTGCAGCCCACAGCTCTCCCAGCTCCACTCTCTTCCCACAGCTGATCATCAACCTTCACTCTGGGCTCCAGCCCAGCAACATATCAGTACCTGCAGGACTCACCTGGCCAGCTGGGATCCGGTGCTCCTGCGGTAGCTGATAAATACATCAGTGCCATTGGATGCAGTCTGCAGTGTTATAGGGGAGTGAAGCATTTCTAGGCAGAGCCAACAGCAACCAAAAAGTTAAAATCACCAAACATCTTGTCCCAAGCAACTCTTGATCGCAGATTGCATTGGGTTGATAGGGGCCCTTCTCATCATCATCCTGTCATCTTGTCCAACCCACCTGCAGTGAGCACCTCCAACTAGACCAAGCTGCCCAGGGCCACATCAAGTCTGATTTTGAATGTTTCCAGGGACAGAGCCTCAACTACACTCCTGTTCCAGTGTTTCACCACTCTCATTGTAGAGAACTTCCTCCTAATGTCCAACCAGTTTCAACCCATAGCCACTCATCCTATCAGTACAATCACTTCTAAATGTTCCCCCCCACCTCCAGCCTTCCTGTAGGTCCCCTTCAGATATTGAAATGTAGCTCTAAGATCTTCCTGGAGCCTTCTCTTCTCCAGGCTGAACAGCCCCAATTCTTTCAGCCTGTCTCCATAGGAGAGGTGCTCCATCCCTCCCCCCTCACCCCCCTGATCCATCGCAGCGAGCAGCAGCGGGACCCGCACCCCTTGCAGCGGTGAGGATGCGGACGCGGTGGAAGCCCGTGTCGATGTGGCAGTCCTCCTGCAGCTGCTGCTCTGTCACCCGGTGCAAGAAGTTGCGGTTGATGCCGCAGGTCAGCAGGTTGTAGGTGTACTGGCGAAACTTGGGGTCGATGCTGCCCAGCCAGTCAGCCAGGTTGCTGCGGTCGCAGGTGGAGTAGTTAGCGAAGGTCTTCAGCTCGGTCAGCTCCCGGAAAAACCTGGCAGAGAAAGAAATGAAAGTATGGAGAAAGAAGGGGAGGCTGCTGGGCCGGGCAAGACCTTGAGATGTTTGGTAGCACATCTTTTGTCTGTACAGGAGGGCAGCTGCCTGCTGTGGTGAAGAATGAGCTAAAGGAATAGAAAAGAGAAGAACATCTGCATGACTGCAGGAGTCTTGGTCCTTAGGATATAGAGGTGTGAGGAGGTCAACCAGGGAAGGAAAAGCTGAGGTAAGTTCCCATCTTTCTGGGTAACTCCCCTGTGCCATAGGTGGCCTCTCCCCATTCCACACCTTGCTCACACACTGGCCCCACTGCAGGAAGCCCTCTGGGACTGCATACTGCACTAGGAAAGCCCTGACAGTTCAGGGTTTGCTTTTGAGGATCGCCCTTCTCATCTTTGCAAGAAGGAAAATGCACAAACCAGTTCCCTGGCTCTGACACTGTGGTGATGGCCATGGCGGGGGCCAGCATGCCCTGGTGGCAGACCTACCTTTTCCGGGTGATGCTGGAGTCCATCCCCAAATCCTTCTGCAGCTCCTCCTCTGTCAGCCTCAGGAGAATGTCCCCATCCACCTGGTGGTCCTGCCAAGAGAAATCCAGGCTGGAAGGATCCCAGGAAAATCTATTGGGCGAGATGCCCATCCAGGTGTCCCTCTCCCAGCACACAGCCCTACCAGGAAGCTCTGACAGTATTTGTTGAATCCAATCTGCTGCAGCCAAGTCTGCACCTCACAGGGCTTCCAGTTGGGAACCGTGGGCAGGATGCGCCGTGGAACCTCCTCCCCTATCATGCGCAGCACCTTTTTGGCCAGGGAGGAGGTGGTGCTGCTTGTGGAGTAGCACACAACCCTCTTCAGGCTCTGCGTGGCCCCAATCTCACTGAAAATCTGGGAACACAATGCAAGGAGACATCACCTTCCTTATCCCCCTCCTCCCCACAACCTGTGCCAGGCCAGCTGAGGACGAGGGCTGAGCTCACAGATGAGCAAAGGACAACAAGACACAGTTGTAGGAACCCTTCCTTTTGACATCTCCTTCCTTCAGGCCAACCTACCCTTTACCTTTGTTTTCTTCTGCCTGGTTTTGATGGCAGCCTCTGTGCAGAGGTAGAAGGCAGCGATGCACTGAGCTTCCAGCCGCGAGCTGTCCAGCAGGGGCACCAGCCGCTGCAGGTCATCTGCTGTCCTCCCCTGGCTGTTGTCACTGCTGCCCAACATCTCACAGGCGAACTGCTCTGGATCCAGCGAGGCAATGAAGGGCTCCACCAGAGCCAGCGTCCCTGAGCGCTCCACCTCCTTCTCGATTTCTTTGTTGGTGGCCAGCACCGTGATGGCCAGGCACGCATGCAGGCGGATCAGTTCATCATCCCTTGAGAACACCAATGGGAAAAGCCACTCTGCTGCCCTCTTCTCGATCATCAAGCGCTGGTTGGCTTGCCCTCCGTACATGGCACAGTTGGCCAAGGCCATGGCACAGTGCCGCAGCACGATGGGGTCCGTCCAGCGGCACCAGTAGAGGATAGCATCCAGGCCTCCATCAGAGATGAGCTGGAAGCAGGTCTCCTCAGTGTGCTTGAACATGTGCTCCAGGATACCAGAGACACTCTGCGCCAGCTGGGGAACATCTCGCTCCTTGGCTAAGTTCAGAATCACTCCCAGACCAATCCGAGCAATCCGATCCCTGCAGGAAGGAGAGGCACAGGCAGGTGAGGGGCAGGTGGCCATGCAGGGAGTGAGCACAGTGGCTGGCATGTGAACTCCCCTGTGCTTTGGAGGCATTTGCCCCATGACAGACAGGCATTCCCCAGCTGTCAGATATGCTGTCAGGCTGGTGTTGAAGAATGTGGGTCTGATGGAAGAGCTGGGGCAGGGTGTATAGCCCAGAGCCACCATGCCAGAAGCACTCATACTTTAGGTAAGAAGTATATCACAGAATGCCAGATTGGAAGTGACCTCAAAGATTGTGTGGTCCAATCTTTCTAGGTAATAGTGTAGTTAAAATGAGCTGGCCCAACACCCTGTCAAGGTAAGTCTTGAAACTGTCCAGTGTAGGAGAATCCACCACTTGGGAGATGATTCCAATGTCTAACTGTTCTCATGGTGAAACATTCTCTTCTGGAGTCCAGTGGGACTCTCCCCAGTAGTAGCTTGTCCCCATCACCTCTTGTCTTTTCCGTGTGACCCCTTGTAAAAGGGAGTCTCCGTCCTCTTGGTAGCCCTTCTTTATGTGCTGGTACCTGATAATAAGGTCTCCCCTAAGCCTTCTCTTCTCAAGGCTGAACAATCCCACCTCTCTCAGCCTTCATTCATAGGACAGGTCCTCCAGTCCTATGATCATTCTCATGACAATTAACAACAGAGTGTAGGCTCATGCCAGGATGGAAATAGATCTGCTGAGTCAGCTTTGCTGGGTGTGTGTGAGCTGCATTGTGTTTGGGGATGAAAACTCTTCTGTCTGTAACCAGTGCTATCCTCTGCCTGCTTTCCAGCTCAGTGCCAAGCCCAGGACAGGGGTCTCACACTGGCTGAGCAACCATGTAGAAATGGCTACAAGGGCATATGAGAGATGTGGATCTGTCTCTCCTGAGCTGGCAGCACGGAGGAAAGATGTGTACCTCCTCAGCCCTGTGCTGTCCTGAAAGAGGACAGCAAGAGCCTGGATGCTATGGGGTGGCCACCTGAATGACACCTGAATGGGGCTGTGCCCTAAAAGCATAGAGTAAGGAAGGGGGAAACAATGGTTTCTTGGCCGACCTCCCATGAGCTTGCCTGGGGCAGCTCCTTCTCTGGCCTTTGAAATAACCCATTTGGTGCCTTGGTGGAGATGCTCTGTTCACAAGGCACAAACATCCTATCACTGCCCCTCCTCTGCTGGACAAGGGAGAGAAAAAATACAACAAAAGGCTTGTGGGGCAAAATATAAACAGTTTCATAAAGCAAAAGCTGTGCATGGAAGCAAAGGAAAACAAAATAATTACTCTCTGCTTCCCATCAGCAGGTGATGTCCTCTCCTCCTGGGGAGCAGGGCTTTGGGACACATAGCAGTTGCTCCACAAGACAAACAAACAACGAATGTCACCCATTCCTCCTCCTTTCTCTTGGCTTTTGTTTCTGAGCTGACGTCACACAGTGTGGAACAACCCCTTGGTCAGTTCGGACCAGCTCTCCTGACTGTGTCCCCTCCCAGGGTCTTGCCTACCCCCACCCCATGTGTGAGGGACAGGCTCGATGCTGTGAAGCACTGCTGCAACATACTGGTTCGTTAGCAACACCTTTCTAGCTACCACCACAAAGCCCAGCACTGTGAGGGCTGCTGTAGAGAAAATTAACTCCATCTTGGCTAGACCAAATACAGCTGCCCATGAGGGCAGTGGCACATTTGGTCCCCAGTGATGGTGGGGTGAAGGCACATCAGCCTCTGTGCTGGCAGACGGGAAGAGCAGTTCTGGGAAGCCTGTGGCCCACATGCTGACCTTGGGGTGGGTTTGGCAGCAAATGCTGTGGAGAGCTCTGGAAAAAAAAGCCCTCAGCCTGGCTCTGAGCCCAGACTCAGCCATGGAGCTGGATGACAAACACAGCCTTACCAGGTCCCTGACTCCCTGCAGCCATGGGATGGAGCCAGGATTGGTCCAGCTCCTGGATAAGCACCACTGCTGCTGTGGATGGATGCTCAGAGTGGTCTCTAAGCCAGAGGCTTGGACCTAGGGGTGACCCTACACATCCTTGACATTAGTTGGAGGTTGATGGTGGGTCAGGCTGTGGAGAGCAAGGGGCTGGGGACCCATGGCTGCTCCAAGAGTTTGACCCATATACTGTTCCTGGAGCAGAGATGGCAAGTCCAGCAGCTTCTTTCTCTTGCCAGGAAGCTAAGTGCTGAATTCAGACTGTGCCAGTGATGTTCCCTGGGATTAATTCCACTCTAATGGACTTTACTGACTTAGCTGTTGCTTCTTCTTGCTTCCAGTGCATGCAGTGAGGCCCATGCTGCCAGTCTGCAATCCTACAGCAGGACATACCACCCATGAAGCTGGTGCAAGACCATAAACTTTGACCAAGATTCCTCTGCATGCACCCAAAGACCTGGACCAGCCCCATCCTTATGGCCTCACTCCAGCCCGGTCAGCAGCAGGAAGTCTCTGAGAATTGGCTTTGTTCTCCTCCTCCTGTTGTGGTTATGGCTGAGGGAGAGTCATGTCTTGTCCTTGGGGTCCCATGCTCTGGGCCAGCCAAACCACATCCCCATCCTCACCAGTGTCCCTGAGCTGTGGCTCCCTCCTCCCTCCGTGTTGGGGACAGGTCATGCCATTGCCTGGGCATGTGAGGGACCCTTCTGTGCAAGCACGGGATGGGATGTGACATGGAGCCAAGGAGATTTGATGTACCCAGAGCAGGAAAATTTGGGGCGTATGGATGGTATGGGTGGAGGAAATCCCTGCTAGGCTTGGAGGGGGCAGGGTTGTGTCTGGCAGGGAGGGGTCTTTGCATACTCACCTGTTTTCTGCCACCAGGATCTGCTCCAGGAGTTTTCCTGCCTGACACTTGGTCTCCAGCTCCGCTGTGTACAGTAGGTTTAGCAGCAGGTCCAGACCCCCATCCAGACGGATCACATCACACAGTACCTTGGCCACATCCCTCCCCAGCGTGGGCATCCCCCAGGCTTCCTCCACCAGCTGGAAGACCTCGGTGATGGCCTTCTTCAGCTCTGCAGGGCTGGTGGCCTGCTTGGCACGGGCAATGGCCCGGTGCAGGGCAGGCAGGATCCGGTCCAAGGCTGCCCGGACATCGGTGTTCACCCCGGGGGAGACCTCCTGGTGCTCCCTGGAGCTGCCCGGCCCTGCCCAGCTGCCCGCCTGGCTCACGCACTCGGGCACCACCAGCCTCTCCGCACCCGACATGGCGAACCGGCACAGTTTATAGAGGGAGACGAGCAAGGTGAGCACCATCGGCATCTCCTAGAGCTGCATCCTTGGTCACCCACCCGCCGGGAGCACCCGGCCAGGGCCTCCTTGGTGCGACCCGAAGTGAGCGGGCAGGAGACACAGGAAGGAGGAGCAGGGCTGGGCTACCTGCTCGCTCTCCCAGGATGCGGAGCTGGGAGCGGTGGCAAGAGCCCAGGAGCCGCCTTCCCGGAGCCGGGCTCAGCATCTCAGGTCCTCGGGAGCTGATGTCACCCCGCGCAGGCGCCGCCTTTCCAAGGAGGGGCTCATCTGTGGGCATCAGCATCCCCCTCCTCGCTGCAGATGCTCCGGCAAGCCCCCCAGACCCCTCCCTCCACAGCCATCAGCCTGCCCAGCCTGAAGTGGGTCGTGTCTCGCTGTCCTCATGGCACATGTTCCTCCTGCAGAGCCTGTGGTCACCTCCACAGCAGGCAGGGGCCCCTATGATGCTTTTGCAGCTCTCCAGGACCCTCTGTGACAGGGGAAGGGGGCAGAGGAACAGTCGCCGAGGTGGCCCTGGGCACGGTGCGGTTGTGGCCATCTCAGCAGTGTGTTTTGAACCCATTTGGTATCAGCGCAGGGGGGTAAATAGCTCTCTTCGAATGGCGGAAATTCAAAGCAGCTCTTCTGGGGTGGGTTGGGGATTTGCATGATAAAAGAAAGAGCAGAGCAGTCTGGGGCCCTTTTATTTTCCTCTTTTTCTCTCTCTCTCTTTCTTTTTTTTTTTTTTTTTCCCGAGGCCAGACTTGCTCAGGGGGAAAGAAATGCTTTGGGCATTTCTCGCCTCTGTTGGAAGGAGCAGCTTAAATCCTTGGCTCCAAACACAGGTTGTTGCCAGCTCAGGCTGAGATTTAAATTCAAGTTGATGTTTTGATGCCACCGGCTTGCTTTTAATCCTCTCAGAATCCACCCCGCAGGGACGGGCTGAGGAAAGGGGCATTAGCTCGCAGCGGAGGACGGTAAAGGAAGTGTTCCGAGGAGCTCGGTACTGCAGGAGAGGCTCAGCACAGAACCAGTAAGGATTTTCCTGATCAATTGCTATTAAATGGGGGTGGCGATAGGGACTGTCGTCATGCAGCAGGGCAGAGGGCTTTGTTACCTCGGGGGAGGCTGCTGCTTGTGGCAGGCAGTTCGAACGAGTCCTTTAGGCTTGCCCCATCAAGCCCAGAGAGCTGAGTTTTGCTCTGCTTTAGGTTTGCTTTGCTTTGATTTTACTCTGCTTTGCTTTTTGAGAGGGATGTCCAGCACCAGCAGCCTGGGCACTGAGAATGGCCAGGATTCCCAGCCGTGTTCCTGAGGGATCAGGCTCATTTCCTGAGGTCTCCTTGATGGCTTTACTTGGCCCTTGCCTGCACTGCCCCATTACCCAAATCAGCCTCTATCCCAAGGTTTCCTCCTGCCGTATTTGGAGCACAGCAGCCAGGAAAGGGCTTTCCAAGCCTTCACGGGTCTGCAGTTGCTGGTGATTGGGAGCCTGGAACAGCAGGAAGGAGCTTTGTCTCAGCCGATCAGCAAAAGCAGCTCAGACACTGCCCAGCCCTTCACCCTGCCCAGCCTCCCTGCAAGCCTGAGTCCCCTCATGGTGCTTATCCCCCAACTTTGATTCAGCAGAGATGAAATAAAGCTTTAGTGCAACACTGAGTTGGTGGTTGGACTTGGAAATTAGGGCAGCTCTGCCATAGCTGTGGCCAGGGTCAGGGCCGGGGATAAATGGGCTTCCCGAGAAGCCCCGTCCCAGCAGCCCACATCTCTAGTGGCTGCCCTTGGCTCACCAGGGCTTTCCAGGTGAAAATGCCTTTCTCAACACCAGATCAAAGCTCTTCCCAGCAAGGGAGGGAGTAGCTGATGTCAGAAACTGCCTGTGTCCAAAGTGGCAGCGGCAAGCCCCCTGGAGAAGTGGGCATCTTGTTCAGGTTCTTGTCTCCCCAGATTTTCTACCACCTATTAAAGCCCAGAGCTTCACCATTCATGCCTGAGGGCCAGGACAGACCCCATAGATCTCCTGCCCCAGCCGTGCTGCTGCTGCAGCAGAAGCAGCCAGAGGTGGTATCTCTATAGCCTTGTGTGCATTTGTTCCTTGACCCTCATTAAATAAACATCCCGGAGTTATCAGGAGCTGCCAAAAGAGCTGAGTTGACATTAATTAGTAACCAAAAAGATTGGTGAGAAAGGGAATGATGGGAGCAAAATACACAGGCTTTTGTTTGCCTACTGCAGTGAAAGTGCAGGGGGTTTCTGCTCTCCCTCCCCCCTTCCTAGCTGCACACCTCTGGCCTCTGGTCCCTGTGCACAACAGTGGCACATGCCTCATCCTGAGTCACCATGTCTTGGGGCTCCCCAGGTCTGCTCCCAGCCTTGCTGACATTGAGAAAGCCAAAATCCCAAAAGCAGGTCCTCCAAAATGGTGACATTTGGGGCAAGCATAAGCTTGGGGCTTCTCCCCCTTTGCTCTCTGAGTGTTGCTCCCACATCCCCTCTTGTCAGGGCTTTTGTCTTGCCAAGACCAGGCTGGGAAACAGTCTTCCCTTGGGACAGAGGTTGGAAGCTTTAATACCATGAGGTTTGCAACAACATAAGTGTGTCAGGACCTCAAACTTGGTTTCTGGCTTTGTCTCGCTGTCTTCCCCTGCTGTCTGCACCAGTGCCCACTTTGCACCTGGGCTGGGAATGTGCTGACAACAACAGCAGGGCCAGTGGCTCTGGGAGCTGCCTGCACTTGTGAGGAGCCCTGTCCCCCGAAACACATGCAGCTCACTATGGATTGGGGAGGATGCTGGATGGGAGGTATCTCTGCCCCTTTCCACTCTGCTCTGACCTTGGCCTGTTTGTTTTCTCCATCCGGGGCAGGCTGAGCAAACAGTGGATGCTGAGGCCCCAGCCACAGAATCGCTCCAGCCCACACAGTCGCAGGAGAGCTGTGCTCCCAGACGCCCAGGATGAGGCTGCTCTTCCCAGCCCTTGTGCTGGGCCTGCTCGCCACTGCCCGCGCTGCTGAAGGTGAGTTGGAGCTGGCCAGCCCCATGCCAGCTGCCTCCCTCTTGTAGCCAATGTGGGCATGGAGTAAGTGTGTCCCCTGGGCTGATGGAGGGGCTGGGGTGCCTGTGTAGGGTGAGGAGGGGACCAGGTGGAGACCACAGCCACCAGCCACATCAGCCACAGCTTGTGTCATGGAGAAAAAGCAAGCAGGCAGCACACAAGGATCAGTGGTACCTAGGCAAATCCCTGGCCATTCTACAGCTGGACTTCCCAGCATGGATTTGGGAGGCTGGCAGAGCCTGGTTCCATGGATTCTGCTGCAGTGGGACATGGGTGGGAGTGGGGAGAGGTGCTGCTGTAGTCACTGGTGATGGGGTTGACCGTGGAGGAGTGGGGTTCCTTCAGCAAGCACCTGCCCATGTTCGCTTTCAGCCCTGGGGCTGAGTTGGGAGCGAGGTGCCAACCTCAGTGCCCTCCTCAAGTTACTCCTGCACTGGTGGGTAACTTTTGCAGAGTCCTGTGAGGGCCGTTGCGATGAAGGCTTCGACTCAAAACGCAAGTGCCAGTGTGACAGCCTCTGCGTGTACTACCAGAGCTGCTGCAGCGACTACTCCACTGTCTGCAAAACCAAAGGTACTGGTTCCATGGCTGCCCTGCTAGCCAGGGCACAGGTGGCCATGGGTGCTCAGCACTGTTTGGGCTCAGAGCGGGCTATGCTGGGCCAGGTCTGCACCTACCCATGTCCACAGGGTGAATTCAACACTAGGATTTGGTGTTTGGTGTGCTGCAGCACTAGGGGTTTTCAGCAGCTGGCTCGCTGATGTCCTCAGGGTTGGGTCTGCGCAATTCTATATTGCTAGGAGCAAACAGCTTGCAAATCTAGACCAGTGGGAGATACCTGGGCTTCCCTGGACCAACCTCCTCTCTCCCACAGTGACCCGGGGAGATGTGTTCGCCTTGCCAGAGGATGACTACCTTGACTACAACCTCACTGTTGATTTTGGCACTGAGGCACCCCCCACGCACCTTTTACCAGAGGAGCCCACGCTGGAGCCCACACTGGGCCCTGAAGAAATGCTGACAGAGATACCCATGACCACAGAGAGCTGGTTTGAGGAGGAAAAGCCTGAGGAGTTGTGCAGCAGGAAACCTTTTGATGCCTTCACCGACCTCAAGAATGGTTCCCTTTATGCTTTCCGAGGTACCTTGGAGATCTTTCCCTGGCATATGGGTCATGCTGCCGTGCCATCAGCCCATGCTGGTGGCTGTTGTCTCTTCTGCAGCTCCCACTTCTCCTCTTTCCCCAGGGAGGTACTTCTATGAGCTGGACAAGACGAGTGTGCTGCCTGGCTACCCTAAACTCATCAGCGATGTCTGGGGCATCGAGGGCCCCATTGACGCAGCCTTCACACGCATCAACTGCCAGGGCAAGACTTACCTGTTCAAGGTGGGCAGGACCCTGGCTGCAGGGCTGGGGGTGCTCTCAGGACAGCCAGAACAGCCTCCCAAACCCACTGTGTCCCCACCCTGTCCCTCTGTATGTGTGTATGAACATGATGGCTGTCAGATACCCCCAAATCCCTGCAGCTGCCGATGGCCCCAGGCAGCCACAGCCTCACCATAGGGCTCCTCAGCATCCACTCACTCTCTCCTGGCAGACCCACGTGTCAGGGATGCTGCACCCAACACCCTGATCCACTCTCTGTCCCACACCCCTCCAGGGCAGCCAGTACTGGCGCTTTGACGATGGAGTCCTGGACCCTGGGTACCCACGGAACATCTCTGAGGGCTTTGAAGGCATCCCCAACAACATCGACGCAGCTTTCGCCCTCCCTGCGCACAGCTACCATGGCAATGAGAGAGTCTACTTCTTCAAGGGTAAGTGACATAGCCCCTTGCTCTGAGCAAGTGGCCATGGGCAGGGCACCCCTCTGGCTACTTCTCCCCAGGTGTCTGTCCCTCACTGATGCCCCGTGCATCCTCTCCTAGACAAGTACTACTGGTCCTATGACTTCGCTCAGCAGCCCACACAGGCTGATTGTGAGAAGTCCTCTCCGTCTGCCGTGTTCAACCACTACGCCTTCATGAACCGGGACAGCTGGGAGGAGGTCTTCCAGCTCCTCTTCGGTAGCAGGACGAGTAAGAAATGAGCCAGCTCCAGGGCAAAGGGCTGACGGGTGCCAGTATAGTCTGCCTTGACGGGGTGTGAGGGGTGCTTCCAGGGGAGATGGAAGCAATAACTCAGAGAACATGCAGGCTGGATGAGCTGCTGTGCTGGGCAGGAGCCCAGGCTATGCACAGGAACCCCTCAGGCCACAGCTGTGCCTCCCACAGTATTCCAAATTCCACCCTCTGCAGCCCTTATGTCTTGCACTACCAAGTTTGTCATCAATCATCTCACAGCACAGCATCACTACTGGGGCCTGTTTATTCCCACTGGAGCCAGAGGTGCCATAGGAAAATCCCATCCCTACACAAGAGAAGTTAAAAATGGAAGAGAGGAGAAGGGAGTTCAACAGCACAGTTGAACTAGTCAAAGGTGGGGCAAGGCATTGCTTCTGGCTCTGCCTGGCCCATGTCCCTATCATGCATCCCATGCAGGCTAAGATCCTTTGGAGCATCCCTGTGGGTCTGGGAGCAGGTGCTGGGGGCTCAGCCCCAGACATTGCTTCCCTTCTCACTTACCCTCTGTCTCTCTGCCAGTCGGGGCAAGCAGCCCCCGGTACATCAGCAGGGACTGGCGGGGGGTGCCCAGCCATCTGGATGCTGCCATGGCTGGCAGGATCTATGTGGCCTCCCACCAGCACCGGAGGAGGAAGTCTCGGCGCCAGCGCAAGAGGTACAAGAACCACCGGTCACTGAACTTGGGTTTCTGGGGATGGCTGCAAAATGACTCTGACTCGGCGGGTGTTGAAAACGATTGGCTGTCAGGATCCAAGTGTGAGACCCTCCAGAGCGTCTACTTCTTTGTAGAAGGTGAGTCTGGGGCAGCAGGATTTGGGAGAGATGTGGAACCAAGGCTGCTGGGGCAGGAGGAGGTCTCCTCTCACTCTGCAATATCCTTGAGCTTTGAGATGCAGCAGGAAGGTGCTGAGGGCTGGCAGGGAGGGCTGACAGGCAGTCCTGACGCCCATTCCCCTTCCTCCCAGACAAGTACTACCGCGTCAACCTGCGCACCAAGCGTGTGGACCTGGCATATCCCCGCTACCCTCGCTCCATCGCCCAGTACTGGCTGAACTGCTCTCAGCCGGAGGAGGAGAGCGCCTGAGAGAGGTCCCCGCCAGAGACACTTGGCTGCACAGCCCTTAGCTAGACAGAAATAAAGTGGAGAGTCCTGTCTGTCCCTCTGTCCATCCATGCAATGGTCTGTGTGGTCCTTGTAGTCCAAGATCTCTGTGCTCCTGAGGGCTGTGGTCAGCCCCTCAGGTGTAGTAACTGTGTGTGGTCTGTGCTGGATCCCTGCTACTGGCCTCATCCTTGTCGTGGCTATGGCTGCTCAAATCTGCTCTGCCAACCAGTCCAGTGCCTCTTCCAACTGGAGAAGAGAGATGGTGCTGGCAGCTGCCAGCCGGGAGCCATCAGGGTCAGATCTCCAGCACCTCTGGGGTCAGGTCTGTAGTCCCATATGTGAGTGGCTGTGCTCAGGATGGGTGCCCATCCTCAAGGGACTCCATCTGACGCACTGCCTGGCCTCCCCCCACTGGCCTGCTCACCTCTCGGCTCCAGCAGTCCTGGCCACGGTGGTGCTGAGGGGATGACCCTTCCCTGAGGGCTGGGACAATGCTCTGGGCCTGGCAGCTGCCGGGGCAGTGGGTGCTGCTGAGCCAAGCTCCTGCTCCTGCCTCGGCTCCTGCTGAGAGGACACATGAACAAACCCCGTGAACACTGCCCCACCACCCCCTGTTATCCCAGGGGCTTTCCGAGCTGCAGTAGATGCCCAGAGAAGTGGCCTCACCATTTCCCCTGGTGTGACTGAGGGTACCCGAGGAGCTGGTGAGAGCTGGGCAGAGCCATCTCCTGGCCATGTGGGAGGATGCCAGCGTTTCCCTCTGGGGTGACTTGCTGCAGCATGGCGGGTCCTGGTGGTGCCTGGAGGGGAGGGTGAAGTAGTGACCAGGCTGCTGTGCCACACAGTGTGAGCCCCCTCTCACTGAGACCCCCATGGCCATACCTGGGACACAGTGGCATCAGCTGGCTCAGGGCAGCACTGGAGGCACCCCGGGCAGCCAGGGCGGGCAGAGGTGGGAGGCAGCTTCTGCAAGAGTAGACAGCAGAGGGTGGATGGTTTGGGCATTCTCACCCTGCCATGGGCACAGCCCCACATGAGAATGCCCATGGAGCCCAGAGCCCCACACACTCACTGGCAGCTGGGAGCCAGAGGCAGGAGTCATGTCAGGCTGCCAGAGCCTTGCAGGGTGACTGGGGGTGACACCAGGGGTGTGGGCATGCCGGAGCTGGGGCTTGCTGTTGCAAGAGCTGCGGGTGGCTCTGAGGAGCGGGCCAGCTAAGACATCACTGCTCGGGTCTTGGGACTGCCAGGGGTGCCTGTGGAGAAGTGAAGGAGTGTGGCAGGGCATTGCCAACCTCTGTTGAATCTCCAAACCCTGCCTGGCCCCATGGAGTGCCTAGCAGGGGCTGGCTGACACTGGGTGCTGCCCAGCTGGGAGCTCTGGCTGCCCCACCCGCCCATGGTCCTGTGTGTGCTTCCTGTACCTCAGCTGCTCGTTCTCCACCACGAAGTCCCTCAGGAGGCCATAGAGGCTGGGCCAGGCTGGGGCTCCCTCAGAAGGGAGATGCCCTGTGGGGCCGTACCTGCCTCCCCAGCCTGGACATGACCCCACTTTCAGGGCGGTCCCCGAGTCCTCTGTGTTCCTCATCGGCACCCTGGGCAGGCACAGCTGCTGACGCAGGGAGAAGTTTTCCAGCTGCAGGGCTTGGATTTCTTTCTCCAAACTTCGCAGTAGCTTCTCTCGGGGCACCTAGGAACACAAGACGGTGGCTCAAGGCAGGTCCCAGCAGCAGGGCAAAGTGTCCTGCCCGCAGCCCCTGCCTGCTATACCCTGTTGGCCAGGGGTCTGGTGGTGACCCTTCGAGCCCGGCTGGCGTAATGCAGCGTGCTCAGTGTCTCCGAGAGGCAGCGTGAGGATGGGGAGATGCAGGCAATCTGCAGATAAAAGAGCCACGGATGAGCTGCCAGCAAAGGGGTCACCTTTCACCTCCACAGGGTGAGGTCTCAGAGCCTTGTGCACCTCTGCCCAGCTTCTTTGGTGTACATACCATCAGAGTGATGCCTGAGCCACCCAGTGAGCGAGCCAGCAGCCGGGTGAGCTTGCTGTCTCGGTACGGGATATGTGTCCTCTTCCCTCGGGGTTTGGCCAGCAGAGAGATGCAGTGCCCTGCAGAGGATGAACCACAGAGGGTGCAACAGGGTTCTGATGAGAATCAGCAGCTTGTGCTCCTGTTATGGGGGGTGGTATGCTGACTCTTACCCAGTGCCAGGAGGCTGCGGTTGATGTTGTTTGCCTCCACAGAGAGCTCCCCACTGGAGCCAGTCTCCTTTACTCGCTCACTGCCAGCCAAGTCCACGAAGCACAGTGTACCCTGCTTGCTGGGGTAGGTGCTGGGCTGGGGGAGCCACATTGGGAGGTGATGCTCAGGCTCCCTCACCCTTTCCTCGTGGCCCACACCTGTGTCCCAACCTCCAGGTGTGAGATCTGGCTCCCTGTTGTTTGCCCCAGCACCCCCAACACATCCTTGAGGAGAAGAATGTGTATCCCCTACCTTAGACCTGTTTGCACCCCCACAAATTGCTCCAGCCCCCCAAGCCCTCTCCCCCAGCCGAGCAAGATGTGTGCTCACAGCCCGGCTGCGGATGTGGATGGTCAGAAGAGCGTGGCTGCGGCTTGAGTGCCTGTTGAGGGCATGTGCTGAGGTCCTTCGCCTCTGAGATCCTGTCGAGAGGGAGATTAAGAGTTGCAGAGGAGCACCAAATACTCTGTCTCAGCACCCACTGCCCACCTGCTGCCAGACATGAGCCTTTCAGGGCTTTGTGGAAGGATGGGGAACCGCCCCTCTTCGCTATCATCAAACCCTCATCAGCCTCAGTGATGGTTTTCAGGGGGCTGAGTCTTCCTGTATTGGGTCTGGCACCTCCTGAACGTGCCCTGGCCCTGCATCTGTGGCTCAGCACCTTGCTGGAGCAGGTTGGCGATGGTCTCCAGGCTCTCAAAGTCCACACTGAGCTGATTCTCCACGTAGAAGCCATGGGTTTTGCTCCACCGCAGAGGCAAGGCACAGGGTGGTCCTGGGCTCAGCAGGTCCCGAACCTGGGGTGTACAGCAGAGGGAAGGCACCAGGGGAGCAGGGGCATGGGGTGCCATCAGGGCTGAGCTGGGCAGCTGGGGGGCACTTACCTGCTCATTGTAGATCTCCAGGTAGGAGGCACTGAGAACCAGGTCAGAACCGCAGCTCCGGCTCTGCTCCAGGAGGCAAGCAAAGGACCTCTGCATCAGCCCCAGCAGCCCGGGGGCTGCCAGCTGGTTCTGGGTCTCACCCTGTGGAGATGCCGGAACGATGAGCAGTCACATGGTATTGGGCACCTCCTTCCTCCCACCACCCTGGCACGGCACCCATGACATGGTGAGAAGAGCCTATCCCACCATCATGATCAGGTCAGGTGGGGGAACAGTGTTGTACCTGGGTGAGGGGTCCCATTAGGGTGTAGGTCTTTCCCGAGCCAGTCTGTCCGAAAGCAAAGACGGTGCAAGAGAAGCTGGGGAAGATGCTGAGCTTCAGGCACAGCCCCAGGAGGTGGCACAGGGATGCCACCTCCCGGCATTGCCCTGGCAATGCAGACCCACCAGTGAGGCCTGGACAGGTGCAGTGCAGTGAGCATGGAGTGGGCTGGAGGGTTGGGGTCCATGGGAGGCTTGCTGGCACTCACCCGTCTATTGCCAGCTCCACCAGCTGCCTCATGCCACTGCCTTCAAACACGGTCTCCTGCGAGGCTCCAGCGTCGAACACGGCACTGAACCCAAAGGTGGCATTGTGCCTGGCCGCACTCACCTGGGCACGAGGACAACGGTGGTTGAGGAGGTGCCACAGCCCCCACCCTGAACCGCAGTGGGGAGGTGGCACTTACATGGACAGTGCCATCACCGAGGCTGTGCACAACCCGCTGGTCACCTCGCCGTGTCTCTGTGCAGGTCAGTGGCCGGACTCTAGTTGGGGGGACACACGCACAACGGGAACACAGTGCTGTTGCTGCATGCAGACCCCAGGGTGCCTCGTTGTGCTCCTGTCCTGGGCAAGAGGGTCCCCGTGTCCCTGAGCCCTTCATGTCTCTCCTTACCTCAGCACCACTCTCAGACGTGTCTCTCTTCCCACCTCGGGGCCCTCCTGCTCATCTCCGGGGCTCCTTTGGGGAACAGAAGGCAGCAGGGTGGTGGGTGCCACCCATCTGGGAACCTGCCCACAGGCAATCCAGGGGCTAGGGTAGAGGGGCCCTTGGTTGTGCTGTGCTCAAGCCATCCTCTGGTCCCCACTGTGCCCTGGGGCCTGGCAAAGGACAGATTGCAACATCCTCCCGTCCTGTCCCCACAGAGGGACCATCCTGTCCCCAGCAGTCTTTCTGGGGTGCCACACCCGCCCTTGGCTGCCCAGGTATGTGCAGGGCAGTCGCTGCTCAGGCCCTGGACAGGGTGACCTCCATCCCCTCCGGTTCCTCATAGACTTACGGTCTCTCGGGGCCCCGTGGGAGCGTTTTGGGCCGTGCACCTGGCTGGGGCTCACAGCGCCGCTCCCCCTCCGGCTCCATTCGCCCCCAGCCCCCCTCGCTCTGCGCGGCCGCAACACCCGGCAGCAGCCACCGCCAGCCGGCCCGGGCTGCCCCGCACAACTGGTACCACCGCTCCGGTTAAACATTGACCGGTGCCAGCCCCGCGGGAGAGCGGTGGCGGGCACGGCAGGGGGCGAGGCGGGGAGGGGCAGGTGGGGGGCATCTCCGCCCTGTGAGCCGGGGAGGTGGTGGAGAGGGTCCCGGGCTTTGGCACCGGCTTGGTGTTCGACAACCCGCGGGCCCCGGACGCTGATAACCCCCCTCTGAGTACTAAGAGTACTAAGTACGGGCCCCATCGTGAGGGAGTGTGTGGGTGGTGTTGAGACCAGTACGAGCAGCTGGTGGGGTTACTCGTCCCCAGAGGTGCTGGGAGAGAACGTCCCCGGGGCTGTCGGGGGGGCAAGCAAGGAGCGGCCCCAGGACCCGCNCGGACAGTGGTGGGGGGGGGGGGCCGCGGCCCGGGGCCGTGCCCCTGCCCGGGGGGGCCACGGAAGCGGCGGCGGACCACGTTCAGCCGGGGGCAGCTGTCGGAGCTGGAACGGGCCTTTGCCGCTGTGCCCTATCCCGACATCGCCACCCGGGAACGCCTGGCCGAGCTCACCCAGCTGCCCGAGGCCAAGATCCAGGTAAGTGAGGACCAGGTCACTTCGTCCATCCCTCCCACTCCGTTCCTTCTTCCCTCCTGGAGCTGAGACCTCCTCCACGGGGCCGCCCCGTCGGGCCGCCGTCGGTGTCTCACAGTTTCCCTTGCTCCCTACCCGGCCCAGGTCTGGTTCCAGAACCGTCGCGCCCGCAGGATTCGCAGCACCAAGCCGGAGCCGCAGCCGCTACCACCGCTGCCGCCACCCGGGGAGCTGGGTCCCCCGGCGGCATCCCACGACGGCACCAACCTGGGTCCGGCCCCTGCCCTGCCTCCGCCGGGAGCCCGCAGCCCGGCTCGGGGCCTCCCCACTTCTCTAGGCTCCATCTCTGACCTCATCTACAGCGCGGCCATCACCAACCTGGGCGAGCCGTGAGCCGTAGCTGCGGTGGAGAGCCCCCAGCATCGGGGACCACCCCCAGCACCAAGCCACCCCCCGCCCCGCAGTGCCACAATTTCATTAGGGTGTGGAATTACTGCCGGTCCCGAAGGTCCCTAGGATGTCATCCAATATCCTAAATGCCGGTGCGGGCACGGCGGGGCCAGCTCCCCATCAGCTCCCTAATGCCAACTAATCTTTTGGAAAAAATACCTTAATCTGAGGCCGTATCCGCGGATGATTGTGGCGCAGCCGCCCCTAATCCGCAGGCACGTTCCCAGGTGCTGGTAGAGCTCCCTGGATTGGATATTAAACCGTGTTTGCAGAGGGGCTTAGCTGCCATCAGAGCATTAATCACCGTGTCCAGCCCTGGCAGGGCGCATACCCAGCAGGTGTCCAGGTCCCCCGGGCCCAGCCTCAGTGTCCCCCACCCTACAGTGTGTGCACTGAGCTGGCTTAGTCCACTCTCTGCTCTGCAGCATCTGAGAAGCCCTCAGACACCGCCTCGAGGTGTGCCCTCCCTCCCCACAGAAGCTGGGCATGGAAGGTAAAGCCCTGTACCACTCGCTGCCCACAGCAGGCCCAGTACAGGTGGATAGCTGAAATTCATCATGCTCCTCCCTATGGCACCGACAGCCCCAGAGCTGCAAGTCAGGAGAGGCAGCAGCCTTTGTATGAGGAGCTGAGCTGCTGCAGACAAAGCAGAGCCAGGTGCCAAGCCCAGTGTGGCTGGGGTGGACATCATCATCTTCCGGAAGCGAAGTGGGGAAGGGCTCGCCCCCAAACAGGAGCTGGGCCTAGTGCTGCCAAGTGGGTCACAAGACAAAAACGATCTCCCAAAAGCAGGCAAGGGAGCAGGTGCAGCAAAGGGAGGTTTTGGCAGCAGGACACAGGATGTAGAGGCAGAGGGAAGATTCATGGCTCTCAGCGGTGTCTTTTAGATGCCAGTTCAGCATTCCACACAGTGATGGACATCTCCTGCTGGGCAGGAAGAAGGTAGCAAACAACACAATATTGTTTATTTCCAGTAAAAAGGATAGCAACTTCACAGGAGAGTGGGATCAGTGGGAGCTGATGCCCACTCTGTGCTGGGGTGTCAAGTCCACAGCCCTTCCATCTTCTGTTCTGCAGCTGTGGGATTTTCAATCCATGGTTCATTCCAGGAACTTTAAGGAGTGGGAAGCAAAGGACGAAGCCTGAGGAACGCAGTGTCTTCTCAGTAGCAGAAGCAGGTACAGACAGATGGTAGAAGGTAAACCTGCCCCAAATTAAGGAGTTCTGGGGAGGGCAAAACCCTCCAGCACGAGGGCTGCAGTCCAGGGGGACATGTGTGGTCATAGTTTCCCTAGGTCCCCTTCAATGGTCCGCACCATTACATACAGCTCGGCCAAACCCACTACCGAGGCCACGATGACAGCTGACAGGACACGCTGCGGACACAAAAAAGGGAGATGAGTGACCCTGCCTGTGCCTCAAGCTGCAGCCACGCTGGGAATCCTGCCTGCAGCTCCTGCCTGCCTAGCACAGAGTGTGCTATGAGCATGCCGCGAGGCCATGGCTCACTCACCGGCGCAGTCTCCACGAAGACATACTGACTGCCCAGGTAGGTGCAGGCAAAGGCAGCCGCCACGGTGACAAAGAAGTTGAATATGGTGATGACAACAGCTTTAACAGAGCGAACTGGAGGCAAGGGGGAAAGACAATGGTGCTTTTAAGTAAGGCCTGGAGAGAGGGGCCAAGCTGTAACTCTGCCAACAGAGACTGACTGTGGCCTTCTCAGCTAGGCTACAGAAATACTGAAGGCTTCACATGCTTTATGCCTCCAGAAGTATTGACAGAATGACCAACAGGCTGCTCCTTTCCTCAAGGAACTCGAGGTATTTGGTCAGAGAAAAGCAGTCCAACGTCAACAGCTAGCTACATGATAGTTCCTGTGACCAACCTGCAGGTTCACACTGCCAAGCATCAGCCACTCACCTTGCCTCCCAAATTCAGCCAATGTACCGTTCATCTCCTAAAAGAAGGGATTAAACCAGTTTGTGATCGGTTGCATTTCAATGTCAACTGCATAACAAAAGCAGCATCAATGCCCAGACCCCAAGACTTAGAAGTTCACCAAGCTGGTGGGGAGCAGGTAGGCTGTGGGCCAGCAGAAGTTCAACAGCATCCAGGTTTTGCTGGATTTTCACTTGTGGGCTGATTCAAAGTCGGTGAGAAAGGATTGTTGCTAATCAAAACACTTTGTGGCTTCTCAGCTGCAGGTTTGCAGACGCTAAAGTGTCTCACTTTGTCACGTAACTGGCAAGAACTAAACATAAAGCTCTGCACGTTCTGTCAGATCAGATGTGATCACACAATTTCTAAAACCAGATACTGACAGAGAGACAAGAACATAAGGAACACACAGACATGGGAATGCTCCCTGGGAATGCTGCTGTCACTACCCCACTCTGCTCAAACCATGCTGATTCACAGATGAAGTAGCCAAGTTTGACAGAGAGTGAAGCAGATCTTCCCAACAGGATGATACATGCGAGGACTTAAACATGCAGGGACATCACTGTGGAGAAGGATAACAGGATGGGATCACAAGGAAGGTCAGCAAAGACTTTAGCCTGTCTGAATGGTCACCATGCCAAAAGACCTCAGCTCTTTCTCAGACAGAAGTGTCCAAATATCCTGTTTTCCCAGCTTTTACCTTGCCATGAGTGAGCTCATTTTAAAACTATGATGAAAATGTAACCATTCAGAAAAGGGCAGCACAGATGCTCCCAGTAAAACATTTACTTTCAGTGCTCAGTCTCCCAGATTCAAACCTGAGATCTTTGAGACCATGAGCTGTTCCTGAAACTCATTATCTCTTCTATTTCACCATCCTGATAGCCCTGTTCCACTTCCGCCCTCAGCGCTGTTATCTACTGTCTCCACACACTGACAGTTTGCACTCCTCAAGTCTCTGCCCACCTTCCTGCACTCACTCACACTGTGGGGCACACTTCCTTTGCTAGCTGCCACACTTTAGACGGCTGACTCCTGACAGCAGGGCCCTCACCTGGCCGGTGATGTTGCGGGTCATCCGCCGGTACTCCTCGTTGGCCAGCCTGGCCTTTATCCGCTCCAGCCGGGCCACTAGCTCGGGGTTCTGAGGGAAGGGCAGAACCACCGTGAGGGCCGGGGGTCACTGCCACCTCCCGCGACCGGCGCCTGGCCCTCACCTACCCGTGGCGGCACCGGCACCTCTGGCAGGTAGATCTCGCTGCCTTCCAGGAGTTCATATAGATGCAGCGGGGATTCTGAGAGTGGGGGACGGGAGGGTTAGCGCCGGACCGGCCAGTGGTCGCCCGTCGCGCCAGGGGCGGGCGCGGCCTACCTGCCTCCCGCAGCGCGGCGTGCAACCTCCGCAGCAGGCTGAACGACACCAGGGCGCGTTCGGAGGCCACTGCCTCCTCCAGCTCGGCCCGCAGACCGGCGGGCACCCCCTCCAGCTCGCCTCCCTCCACCGCCCGCCGCAGCCTCTCCCCGGCCTGCACCGCCGACGCCATCTTGCCCGGCTACCGTCGCCTTGGCGACACCGAGCACCATAAAGCGAGGCTCCGGACTAGAGCGGCGCTGCCGCCCCGCGGGGGCTGCCGGGAAGCGGCGGTGGCGCGCGGTGCATTGTGGGTTGGCGGCGGGGTCGGCCCGGCCGCGGGATGTCGGGCTGCGCTGCGCGGCGGTACGTGGCGGCGGCGCTGAGCCGGTGCCGGGCCCGTGGGCTGCCGCTCTGGGAGCCGCCCCCGGCCCGTGGGCTGCGACCTCTGGGCCCGGTGGCAGCAGTGGCCCTTCCGCTGCTGCTGCCGCCGCAGCGGCACCTCTCGTCACGGTGAGGCCTGTGAAGGGGGGGGCTGGGCCTGGCGCGGGGGTTTGGGGAGGGCTAGAGTGAGGGGAC
>WBNM01027411.1:346531-399953 GCA_013399055.1 Ramphastos sulfuratus | reverse complement strand
CCATTCTGTGATTCTATATTGAGATGCCTCCACTGAAATACACTGTGCATACATTTCCTATGTTGGAAGAGACAGTCACTCTCTCTTTATGTCACCCATAAGCCTTGAACGAACTCCTGGCCACCAGTTTACCATTCTGAAGACTCACATCCCAAATATTTCATCCTTATGTTTAAACACTTCCCTCTCCAGGCTTTTGGGACAGGATTTTTTTCCTACAACAGAGAACAAATCCATGTACTCAAACAAGCAGTGTAAGTGCCAGACTCTGAATTCCTCAGCAAATGGGTGGAACCACTTTTTCTGCACTGTGAAAATGAACTGCTTGTCTTCTAAAGGAGCTATTCAAATTTACCCTGGTTGACTGGGAACTGATAATGCACAGGGAACACACTTGAGACTTTTTCCACGTACTAAGTTTATTCTTGGCTAGCCACCCAGTTTAACTTTACATTAGAACCTGGACTTTAAGGCTTGCATTATGCATGAGAATCCAGGTAAGCTTACAGCATTAATTATTCCACACAAAAGAAAACCTGTCATTAGCAATCAAATGTATAATTTACATCATCATCACCACCACCATCAATTCTCTTTCTTCCAATAAATTTGGGCATAACAGCTGCATCACTTTGCCATTTTGACTCCTTGTTCTTAAGCTGCAGCTTCACAGGTATGCTCCTATTGACTGCAACAAGTATGAGTTTTATCACATGAACTTTTGACTGGAATCCATTACGGTGTCATTCTGCCTCTCCCACTGCATCTAGAATATCATGGTTTCAAAGTTCAGGGTGCTTTGTAAAAGCAATTTATCTGCCACCAGCATGCCTGGGGTACTAGCCTCTCACTTTGCCACCTGAGACATCTTCCAGAGCTCTATTAGACTGAGGGAGTTAACAGAAACTAACACAGAGAAGGGTGCTTTTCTGCTAAGTAATCCACAGAGCAACTGTAAACAGTTTAAAATTTAAGTACTGAAGAGGATGTAAGAGTGGACAAGGGACACATGGGGTGAATGTTGCTGAAGGTCAATAAAATGAGCAGAGACAAATGTCACAGCCTCCTATTTCAGCAGTCTCAAGTAGCATTTCAAGGTCTATCTTATACAAATGCACAGGTGAATGAGACATCCAGGAATGACAGGAGAAGCCCTTCCTAATTATCAGGCTCAAGACAAAGAGAATGGAAAAGCAGCCCTCTGGCTTGGTCAGGAAAAAGTCCTGGCTATCTGACCTACTGGAGACATGATGACAAGGGTGTAAAGTCAGCAACAGAAAATGGTTAAAAAGATGAACATGGTAACCACCATATTTAGTAAGCTCAGTGCTATGTGAATTGAACAGCAAACAGACAGTTAGAACTCACAAAATGACAGGAACAGTAGTCAGAAATAGCCACAAGCGAGAGCAAGGCAGGAAGATACAGTAAAAAGAGGAAAAATAAGGCAATGACATGAAGGGATGACTTCCAGGAACTGCCACCACGTCACAAATACTCATTTAAGTACTGTTTGGGTTTTTTTTTCCTGAGGGAAGGAAATCCTGGGCAAGTTACACAGTGCAGAGATACAGTCCTCTGAACACAGTGCTCACTGTCAGGCTGTCTGTGCTACCAATGCAACGCTGCACTACATTCAGCCTGAAGTCATGGCCACCTCCCATTAAGATGGAGCACAGACTGCTTACCCAGCAGCCTCGTCAGGGATGCATTCTCATACCACAAGGCACCTACAAAACCCTCAGTCAAGCCATATCTCGCCACACTGTCACAGCCTACAGAATCAATTTGTTTATTGTTACAGAACTCGAGACAGAGACCTCCGAAGCACTCCTGCCCCAGGGCTCCACCAAAACAAGCTAACCCAGCATAGTTAGATCTACAAAATGACTGTGTCCATCTCAGTTAAGCTGCCTTTCCAATGACCAGCAGGCTCATAAAAAACACCATGATAAAGAAAATCCACATGAAAAATCTGTCCATCACTTTGGCCACTTTCTTCCACTCGATTCCTTTGGCCCGGTTTGCTTTGTGGTCTCGCACACAATTAGCAATATACTCGATGTTTTTAATCAGCATTTTGTAACAGGAACAGCAATTAACAGCCTCCCTAACCTTTTCACCATGAACCCCATAGCTTTTATTCAAATTTCCATTGAGCTTCTCCTTGAGGTCACTGTCATCGTTCCTATCGGAAAGATGACTCCTCGCCTCTTTGTGCCTCCTCTGACACCCACCTTCCCCCTCTAACTTATGTTCTTCTTCCTTCTCTCTTTTTGGACTTGTGCAATTTTCACCCACATCATAAACAAAAAAGATTTTGGACATGTAGTCCAAAATAAGCACCCTGGCCCATTGTGGAACAGGCTTTGCTTCTGAGCCACAGTGATGGAGATTCATGATGATGATGGTCAGCGCGGTGGAAGCTGTGATCATGGTCATAGTTGCTATGTAATACTTTCCTGAAACACAAAATAAAAACACATTGAAGTCAGTACCCTAATCACACACAGAGCAGGGGAAGGGTTGGAAAGGACCTCTGAGGATCACCTAGTCCAACCCCACTGCTAGAGCAGGGTCACCCAGAGTAAATCAATTGAATGCACAAATAACAACAATGTGANCTGCTCTAGGTGATCCTGCTCTGGCAGGGGAGCTGGACCAGATGATCTTTTGAGGTTCCTTTCAGCTCCTGACATTCTATGACTCAGGACATGGTTTAATGGCCAAGGTGGTGTTAGATTGATGTTTGGACTCGATGAGCTTAGAAGTATTTTCCAACCAAACCAATTCTGTGATTCTATGACAAAGTAGTTCTAAACGTAAATGCAAATTAAATAAATTTTTTATCACCCTGATTCTCTGTACTTAGATCATACTTAAGTTGCTATTTAAAAAAAAAAAAATATATTACAGCCATTAAAGTAAAACCTCCTACTGGTGTGCCTTTATCAGATGAGTGAGTACAGTATGAGCATGGCAAAGGTTTGAGAGTCACAGCCTCTAAACATGCCCATTCAGAAAGCAGTTATAAACAATGTCAAGAGCCTTACTCTTTCCCTGGGGTCTGCAGAACCCCCATGTTGATGGTTTCATGTGGCTCATAGCTTCCTGATGTATTAACATAAGGGATGATAACATTGTGTTGGAGCTATTGACTCATCCCCACACTAGCAGCTGGGTGCCTTTGAATTCACACAGGCCAGCAAACTTGTAGACCTCACCAGGATACACAACTGTTGTCTGGATGTTCTTCAGATCATACAGATTTTAGTTCAAAGAAGGACAAAGCTCCTTCTGGCCAAGAGCAGACAACAAGTACAGTGAATACAAGCCCTGCCCCTCAGTCACTGTGTTTCACAACCTACATACAGCTGACCACTCTACCTCCTGTGGCTTCTGCCTACACAGAGAAGCAGCTCCCAGCCCTGCTCTGCAGCCTCTATGGGAAAAGGAAAGGCTGTCATCAAAGACACTGGATGTGCCTCATACAAGCGTGATGTGACCCCAGGTTTTAAAGGGATTGAAAAGTGTGGTGAGGGAATAGAGAAAACAGAATGAAGCTAGGTCCTGGCTCTTTGACTTCAGACAGAATGATAGGAGGATAAAGAAAGTCTCCAGTACATCGAACCCATCTCCTAGGCAGGAATAGTTACTGCTGGTGTGGGGAATGCATTCAACAGCCCTCTACTCCACACTGGTGAGACCCCACCTGGAGTGCTGTGTCCAGTTCTGGAGCCACTATTGCAAGAGGGATATGGATGTGCTGGAAGGTGTCCAGGAAAGGGCCATGAGGGTGATCTAAGGGCTGGAGCACCTCTCCTATGAGGAGAGACTGAGGGAGTTGGGGCTGTTCAGTCTGGAGAGGAGAAGGCTCTGAGGTGACCTTATTGTGACCTTTCAGTATCTTAAGGGAGGGACTTTTTGGACTGTCAGGTAGTGACAGGACTAGGGGGAATAGTACAAAGCTAGAAATGAGTAGATTCAGACTGGATGTTAGGAGGAAGTTCTTCCCCATGAGAGTGGTGAGACCCTGGAATGGGTTGCCCAGGGAGGTGGTGGAAGCCCCATCCCTGTAGGTGTTTAAGGCTAGGCTGGATGAGGCTCTGGACAGCCTGATCTAGTGTGAGGTGTCCCTGCCCATGGCAGAGGGGCTGGAACTAGATGATCCTTGTGGTCCCTTCCAGCCCCGATTGATTCAATGATTCTGTGATTCTATGGTGACCCCACAAACTCTCTGGGCAGCTTCTTCCAATGCCTGATTACCCTTTCTGTGAAGAACTTTTTCTAACATCCAACCTGAACCCCCCTTGGCACATGTCTCACTGTATTTCCCACGTACAAAACAGTTAGCTAATCCATCATTTAAACACAAAATAACCTTAAGGCGCTGCAGTGCATCAGGACAAACCCCATGCACATTTGAACTATTCCATGTTTTAAACAAGCAGCACCTTTATCTTTCCAGAAGCCACAACTTACCACAGGTTTCCCTGACACACAGCCCTGCTATTACTAAGCTGTACTTAAAGACAAAGCATGCAAAGCTCACCTATCAAAGGTATGTTTTCAGAGGGAGGCATGATCTCTGCAACCATCAGCTGGAACACAGTCAGAGCAAGAAGAACTGTAACACCTAGAGACACTTTTTCCCCAGAGTCTGCAGGGAGATAGAATCCCAGTGGGGCCAGGAAAGAGATCAAAATGCAAGGAAGCAACAAATTAAATATGTAGAACGAAGACTTCCTTTTCAAAATCAGCGTGAAGGTCACATCTGGGTAAGGCTCAGAGCAGCAGCCGTAAGTGATGACGTTCTTAACCGCTGGCATCCCGTGAATCTCCCATTCCACATCCTCTATGAAGTCAGAGAGGTCACCACTATCAAGAGAATTGATGATGTCTACCTGATTACCATTGTAGGTCCAGGACCCAAATGTAAGGTTGCACTGCTGGCTATCAAAAGGAAAATAAGATACGTCCACTACACACGAGCTCTTTGTGATAGCAGGTGCATCCCAAGTGATTTTTCCATCATATCTCAGCACAACATTAGTATTCACTGGTTCTGAGAAGTCATCATCAGCCCTAAAAGGCAGAAAAGTGACAGTTAGGACTGCTAGGCAACAACCTAGAGTGTGGGCCAGGGAAGGAGGAGCAGGGAGAAGACCCTCGCTTCACACCATCAAAAGCATGCTTCTGAAATCATATTTGTGTGCACACTGAACACAAAAAATCAGAAGAGCTTTGCTGTGCAGCGTAATCGATTGCCAAATCCTGTCCGCTGCTTTACTGCAAAACATTTGGGTGATCAACAACAAGTGTTGAAACAACAAACATAACCCTTGCTAAGGTAAGGTGAAGTGATGAAGGTTCAGACTCTGTGGGTCATTTCTTCCTTCAGCACCCTACCTCCCTCAAACTAATACTTCAAGATGATTTTCTCCAGCCATACTCACTTGTTATATAGGACAATATCTGGTCTCCAAACCAAATTGCTTGGAATCCTGATAGAATCCAACCCATCATATTTATCTTTGTCCCATTTGAGATATGCATCGTACCAGCTTTGTCGAATCCACAAGTAAGTTGACAAAATTTGGTTCCTTTCATCCTGCATGAAAACATAGAAACATCTCTAGCTGAAGGTGAGGAAAATCACACCTTAGATGCAGACAGCATTTGTTGCATAGCTCTAAAGGAGTGCCCAAAATAGGTCAGAACCCTGACAGACCACAAGAGTACATTTCAAGCAGGCACGTAGACCCAGAAAGATACAGGGAGATCATTTATTTTGAGTTTCTCTTGTCCAAACCTTCTTCCTCTTGCACCCTCCCTAGCTTTAATCGGTTACCTAAGGCTCCCAGTATCTTAAGAAGTTCCTGTTGTGAGCTTTAGAATACCAAACAGCCAACAGATTCAGTCTAAGATATTCTCTGAAAGCTTGGTGAGACCTTGAAGCTGTAATTCCCAAGTCATAAAAGTGATTTTCCATTCTTCTTCCAGGCATGTTTTCTTTTGCCTTGCAAGTGTGTCTGGCCAACCCAAATCCATAAAAAGGTCACTGAAGGCTAAAATAGGGAGTTTATGTAGAAATCCTAGAACAAGCCCTTGCTCTTTCTATTTAAAATTCAGCATAAGTTGCCTGGAGGGTGCAATAGCAACATCTAACTGCAAAAGAAGTTTTAACAACTCAGCAGCTCTGAGTTTGGAAACTTATAATGGAAGTCTTAGTGTTGCAACCTAATAAAACTCTACAGAGAGCTGAAGAACATGACCCTCTTGAGGAAGCATTACTGAAGTTATCACAGCAAAATGCAAGTTGCTCTTCCTATTCCAGGCAAAAAAGATTTTACAGCTGGTACCCTCCTGCATCTCTTTAGAAAACCAGAACTGTGCTCTTACTCACCATGTCTTTAATCTGAGACAATGTGATCTGAAGGGTGACGTTCAGAACTTTATCTGTGTCTTCCACTGGTCTTAGAGCATTGGAGTAGTCCTCAAACAGCTCATTAAACAGCATGTGAGCATATTTTCCTTTGGCCGATTCTACAGCTAGATAATAGAGATGTGTTCAGTACATCAGGTACATTCACTGAGCAGTATCAGAAGATAACCTCTCTCCACAGCTTCAAGTAGTATTTGCTGTCACTGTATTTATCATTCATATACTGTAGAACTATCATTTAGTGCAGAAAGAGAAGTAAACCTGATGAAGCTATTCAAGTAAGGGCAGCGTTCACTTGAGGTAAATGAATAGCTAACTCCAACTTTTCACACATACCTAAAAACACCCTCTTCATCCAGAGATTCCTGCCTTTTCTCAAGGCAAACATTATTACCTTTCATTTTACTGATGCCTTTCACAGGTGTATGACTTGCAGTCATACATCTGCAAAGCTAAAATTAGAAGCAAAGTCTGAAGCCAAACCTGCTCCCCAGCTATTGACTTGTGCTACTGCCCCAAATGCAGCACTGATAAATTCATGCTGCTCTCAGAATTTCCTCTTTTCTTCTTTTTTAACTACCACCTGGGGGGAAAAAAAAAATTAAAAATTAAATCTGAGCTGCTCTTCTTCACAAACTGGCAACTGCATGGTGTACAAACACATCCTTGCACTGGCATCCTTCCCAAACCATGTATGTGGAGATGCTTCTTGCTATCCAGACTTAGTCACCGAGGATAATTCACTGAAACTTGAGGTTTTAAATGACACTTTCGCTGTCCTGTATTGGTTTGTACATCATATTTTCTCTAGGCAGCCTCTGTATTTCCTTCAGATAGACTCACACATTTCTGCAAGCAAGGGGCAAGGACAGTAACACTCACGAGTCTGCACAAATGCCAGCTGGCACGATGTTGGAAGCAAGTGCCTTGGAGTACATCACTCTCTGGGGACTCACTGTGACTTCCTGGACAAATAAGAGTTCAAAGCCAACCCTCTTGATTAAAAAGAAATCCTAACAAATCAAAGCTTCACAAAGAACATTTAAGTTGTGGCTGCACATGGCCCTTCATTTCATCCATGCATCAGCGAGGCAAAGTAAAACGATACAGGTGAGAGACTTCTGGAGCTCAACCGTGGAAGACATCAGGACGCCAGCTCCTGTTGGAGTAAAATAAACCTCAATGCAACATTTAGCTATCAAGCAGTGTTCTCACCTTGAAGCATCGCTGCTGTAAACAGCAAGCAGAGAGAGATGGAAAAGGAGAACAGGCTATTTCTCTTCATTTCTGGACCTTAAATAAAACGGTTCGCTCAAGGGCACAAAAACGTTTATCACCATCCAAAACTAACAAACAAACAAACAAAATAAATCAAGTTGCCCAGCAATATACAGATGCTGAGGCACTGATGAGCTGCTTCCAGCAGCTCAGTCCTCCTTCAGCAGCTGTCGGAGTCCTAGAGCAATCGATGCTCTTCGTCCCTGGCACCACCCTCCCTCTCTCTGTAACCTGAGAGCTGCCTGCTCTGAAGCTAATGCTGAGGAAGACGACAATCAGATGGGAGATCAGTAGGAAAACTATGCTCCACTGCATTTTTTTTTTTTTTTTTTACTACAGATGGAAGATACTGACCTATTATGAAGAACATTTCTTTGGTGTCCCACCATTTATTGTCCCTATATTCAGCAATAGCTCGCTCAGGACCAGTTTTGTGGAGCCCTGTGGACCCTCACCAAAAAAAAAAAGTGATCCACCTCAGTTCTTTTCATTTGTATTGCCACACTGTACTGTGAAGCACTGGCTGGACAGGAAAGCCCAAAGAGGGGTAGTCAATTGAGTTAAATCCAATTGGCAACCTGTCACTAGTGGTGTTCCTCAGGGATCCATGTTGGGACCACTTCTTTTTAACATCTTTATTGACAACCTTGATTCAGGCATAGAGAGTGTCAGCAGTAAGATTGCAGATGACACCAAGTTAGGTGGCAGTGTTGATTTGAATGAGGGTAGAGAGGCTCTTCAGAGGGACTTGGATAGGCCAGATCAACAGGCCAGCATTAATGGGATGAGTTTCAACAAGGCCAAATGCCAGGTCCTGCACTTGGGTCACAACCCCAAGCAAGGCTACAGGCTTGAGGCAGTGTGGCTGGAGAGCTGCCTGGCAGAAAGGCATCTGGGAGTTGTAATAGACAGGAGCTGAATATGAGCCAGCAGTGTGCCCAGGTGGCCAAGAAGGCCAATGGCATCCTGGCTTGGATTAAACATGCTGTGGCCAGCAGGAGTAGGGAGGTGATTGTCCCCTTGGACTCTGCTTTGGTGAGGCCACACCTGAGTATTGTGTCCAGTTTTGGGCACCACAATACAAGAGAGATGTGGAGGTGCTGGAGCAGGTCCAGAGGAGGGCAAGGAAGCTGGGGAAGGGCCTGGAGAATAAATCTGATGGGGAGCAACTGAGGGCACTGGGGATGGTTGGTGTGAAGAAGAGGAGGCTGAGGGCAGACCTCATTGCTGTCTGCAACTACCTGAAGGGACATTGTGGAGAGGCTGCTGCTGGGATCTTCTCACAGGTAGTTGGAGATGGATTTAAAAAAAAGGGAATGGCCTCAAGCTGAGGCTGGGGAAGTTTAGATTGGATATTAGGAAAAATTTTTTCATGGAGAGAGTGGTCAGGGACTGGAATGAGCTGCCCAGGGAGGTGGTGGAGTCACCAAGCCTGGATGTGTTTAAGGGTGGTTTGGATGTGGTGCTTGGGGATATGGCTTAAGATGAATCTTGTAGAGCAGGGGTCTAGGCTGGACTTGGTGATCCTGAGGGGCTTTGCCAACCTGGATGTTTCTGTGATTCTGTGATCACACATCCAGTATGTCACACAGCAAAAGCCCACAGCCTGCCCACTGCCAGACTGACACAGCAATGCATTCACTACCAAAGTGGTGCCACGTGGCAGAGATGCAGCTATCCCAAAGCTAGCAGCACAATACTGCTATGTGAATGTAGCAGTTTAAGAGCTAATGCTCCATTTTGGTTATAAATTATAAACAAGAGAGAGGAACTTTCTGGGCACTCATTTGAATAGAGAATGAATGAGGAGGGCATTGGTTGTAAAAAGAATGTTAACAATGAATTCTGTACCATTTGTTGGTTTGCTAAGAGAGAGAAAACATCAACATATAAACAATTTCTCACTCTGTTCCCTTTGCCTTCTGCCTTCCACCTCCTCCACTGATCATCTGTGCATGGTTGAATACTAACCTTGACCAACCAGATAACATGTGGGAGTTGGACTTGATGACCTCTGGAGGTCCCTTCCAACCGCTAAGATTCTGTGAATCTGTGATCTTGCTGGTTTTCTATCTGGGGGGAAAGAAGGTGGAGTTGGCCTCTTCTGGGCTTTCTTTGTCTGTGGGGGAGGATTGGATTTCTGTAGTATTTCTAAATTACATTTACATGTATTTACAGCTATATATATTTTGTGTATATGCTTGTAAATTTAGCTTGCTGTAAAATATAGCTTTATCTTACTTTTAAGCCATCTGAGCTGGTCTGGTAAATTTTAACTGGGGGGGGGAGGAGAGGTGAAGGTTTCCCAACCCACCACAGTGAACAAGAACTTCCACTGATGCAGACAGCTCTGAAAACAGTACTCAGTGCAGTAAATCAGGAGTAAAGCTGGGCTCTGCAGACAGAATGCCATTTCACAGTACACTACAATTTTTCCTAGGTGAACTTGACAAGCACAGAGAATTACAGAGTTGCTGGGCAGCTTTTGCATTTAGGCAAAAGATTTACAGCAGAGAAATATGAACATGGAACAATATCAGACCTGGCTTCCCATCTCCCCCAGTGGTCAGATCTTTATTAGCTCTGTCTGTATTACTCAAGATAATTTCCTAGTACTGCAGACATTTGCTTTACAAGTTCCCCACAGGCAAGAAGAGATGACTTCCTACTGTCCATAGTCACATATATCCTCCTGCTAAGCTGCAGTCCACTTTCCCATCCTTTTAGAACAGGTAACAGAAAACAGTCAATAAAATAGAAAGGTGAAAATATAGAATGAACTACCAGCCAAAAGAATTGGTCCAGAACAGTTATGATCCATACAAAAAAATAAAATATTGTTACCTTGCTCACAGAATAGTAGGGATTGAAAGGAATCTCTGAAGATTATCTTGTCCAATCCCCCTGCTAGAGCAGGAGGTCTGCTCTTGTGTAGTCCTTTGGCTAGAAGAAGCTGATGCCTCATACATGTAATTTCTGCATAGTTCCATTCTGCCACTTACATGCTGATGTTTGAGCTTTCATGGCATCTATAAATCAATTACATTTATAGTCAGGTGCAATAGGTAAGCACTAAATAATTTCAGTCAAAATTAAATCCACCTCCATCACTTCATTTGCTGAATTGTCAAAGGAGAGGGGGAAAGTAGTAAACAGCTGAGGAGTCAGAAAGGTCAGAGCAGCCCACAGGCAGTATGTGTTTATTACCTGCTTTTTCAGTGAAAAGAAGGTATATGCTGTTAGAGACAACAAAAATCAGAGATGGAAAGATGAAAGATTTTTGGATGCAGTCAGATCAGTGCAGTCTCAGAGGATGCTTTTAGTCTGCAGTATAACACCATTATGTCATCAAGTTGCTTCTCTTGCTGTAATTACCTGAGTGACCAGGGGTTGTGGTTTAAGTGTGCTGTTAAAAACACTTCTGGAACCAGGACCAAATTTGCTTTGCCACAGGCTTGAGACAACCTCGTGACCTGTTACACCAGTAATAGATATGTTCCAAGGAGCGCAGATTGATCTCCTTTAATTTCCCTAAGATCACATATATTAAAGAATCCTGCACCTTTATTGGAATGCTGTCTTCTTGAAGGGAAACTGCAGGTTCTCAAAAGACAAAAACCAAGAAGACATACAGAAGGGTAAACATGAGTGCACACATAAGAACACCACCCTCATTATAGAATCATAGAATGGTAAGGTTGGAAGGAGACCTCAAGTATCATCTAGTTCCAACCCCCTGCCATAGGCAGGGACACCTCCCACTAGCACAGGTCACTCAAGGCTTCATCCAACCTGGCCTTGAACACCTCCAGGGAGGAAGCAGCCACAACCTCCATGGGCAACCTGTGCCAGTGTCTCACCACCCTCACTGTAAAGAACTTCCTCCCAACATCCAGTCTAAATCTTCCCTCTACCAGTTTAAAACCATTGCCCCTTGTCCTGTCATTGCAAGACCTTATAAACAGTCCCTCCTCAGCCTTCCTGTAGCCCCCTTCAGATACTGGAAGGCTACTATAAGGTCTCCTCACAGCCTTCTCTTCTACATCTGAGACACTGCATTGCTTACGCAGTGTTTGTAAAAAAACAAAACTAAAATACATGGCAAAGCCTCTTCACTCTTAAAGATGGAAGAAAATGAAAATTTGGCTTCTTTATGTTTGCACATGAGAAATCTGACCTGTAATTCTAATCAAAATGTCTCCAACGTGGACATTTGGTGTGAAGATTAACACTGGTGGTCGTTCGTTGACCTGAGAGATTCACTTTCAAAGCAGTGCTTCCTTAGAATATGGTTTAAATTCGTGCCACCATCTATGGCAATGCTAGTCCCAAACCAAACATCCCACTTAACATTTGAATAGAGCTTCAATTTATAGCCAAGCAGCTCTCTATTTTTACAGTAATAGCTTGGCTATAAAGTCAAGAATTAATATAAAGTACAAAGCAGCTTAGAAAGATCATTTAAGAAGAGTCGTGAGTGTCTGTAAGTTAGAATCAAGCCATTAACCTCTCCCAGAACTTGACTCACTCCCAGCAAAACGGAGTTCTCCTCCCATACTACATTTGCCAGCAGATGGCCCTGTTAGCCAACCTACTGATCCACCCAAAGAGTCAAGAGGACTTTTTAATCTCACACACAAAAAAAAAAAAAATCACATTTTAATCTACTTCGATTAATGTCACTGTTTGCTGTATGTCTGATAGAAGACAAGCAGAGACAGGATGCTCTTTTAAAGAAAAAAAAAAAAAAAGCAGAAGGAACAAAACTACTCAGAGTGCCTGCATCCAGCTCTCAGGTCTGCCTGCCATGCATGAGACCAGTCAGGAGAGGCTTTCAGGGCGAGCAAATATATATCACTGTCAACACCCACATGATACAAAACCATATTTAGAGCACAGGCTGCTTCTGCTGATGCAGAGAGTGGTTAAGGTCCACAGCACAATATCCAGCTCTGCTTCCATATCTTTTGTTCAAACATTTGACTTGGTGAGAATGTTTGTGGGCTATTAACAGAGCAGAACATGATGTTCCTGCTTACACTCCGTGGCACACCAGCCTGCCCTTCACCAGTGCACTGAGCTTGCCCAACACTCGCATGACATGTAACTATTTATGACTTTTTATGGTTCTAGACAAACACAAATGCTGTTAGCAAGACAACATCCAAAAGAAAACTCTGAATCCAGTGTACTGCCATGTAAGGGAAGCTTGACTTTGCATGTGCTTTAAGGACAGACTGAAGTGGTGATGACATGCAGGCAGTATCTCTTTCATATTGAAACTTCCACATTTAGATATTTATTTTAGCCCAAATTATAAGCAAAGCAGGAAAGAAGTTTAAAACCAAAAGCAAAATTTGGTTCTTTTAACTAAACAAATCTTTCCTCTCCTTCCTAAAATAACAGTTTGCTCCTGAGACAGAGGTTTTGACGTCTACATTTTCAAAAGCTTTTTAATGGATTCCTACATTTCTTCTTTATTTTCTTGCATAAAAAGCAGCAAGAGATTTTAAGCCTGCAACTGAAAAAGCTACAGATACTGTACTATCGCGGGCCTCAAGACCGTCTGTACCGTTTAAAACCCATCCCTTCATCAGAGAACAATAAAGAAGAACAGATTGGTTTCCAAGCACAGTTTGTAAGAAGTGTCTCACAGTCTGCTTCTACTTGCCTTCCTGCCAATTTTCCTCCCCAGAAGCTGTTGCCTTCACAATCTTCACAGCATTTGCTGCAGAATATTATCTCATGATGGGGTCAAGAAGCACACTAACTCTTCAGAGTTAGGCTTCTGTCCTCAGACTAACTGAAGGCGTAACAGCACGGGTAACAGCAGCTCTTCTTGCCAGCAGAATAGCCTGACTGTGCCTGCTCTGGAGAAAGAGAATGTAGCACTTCATTTAGATGCAGCATCTTTCTCCCCACCTCATTTTTTTTTTCCCTCAGCCACATACTGCCTCCTCCTTCCTCCTCTCTAAAAATACCTTAGCACCTGAAGCCAGCATACTCATTCATGTTTTCTTCCACCCTGTTATACATATGGAAGATAGGAAATACATTAGGAAGCATTCACAATGTCAGGCCATGAGATAATCATAGAATCACAGAATGTCAGGGGCTGGAAGTGACCTCAAAAGGTCCAGCCCCCCTGCCAGAGCAGGATCACCTAGAGCAGATCACACAGGAATGCATCCAGACAGGTCTTGAATATCTCCAGAGAGGGAGATTCCACAACTCACCTGGGCAGCCTGTTCCAGTGCTCTGTCACCCTCACAGGGAAAAACATTCTTCCTCAGGTTCACATGGAACCTTCTATGCCTCAACTTCCACCCATTGCCCCTTGTCCTGTCACTGTGTATCACCAAGAAGAGTCTGGCTCCATCCTCCTGGCACTCGCCCCTCACATATTTATAAACATTAATGAGGTCACTCCTTAGTCATATTCTCCTAATTTACATATTGCAATTGTGAGGTTTTCCAAATATAAATTTTATTTGAGTCCACTTAGCTCTGCTGACCACCTCTCAGGACCTGAAGAGGAGAAACCTTTTGCTCCCAGGAGCGTTGTATTATTTAATATGATCCAAAATGCAGCACGTTACAGCGAGGGTGGTGAGACACTGGAACAAGTTGCCCAGGGAGGTTAGGGATGACTCCTCCCTGGAGGTGTTCGAGACCACATTGGATGAGAGCTTGAGCAACCTGGTCTAGTGTAAGGTGTCTCTGCCCATGGCAGGGGAGTTGTAACTAGATTATCTTTAATGTCCCTTCCAATCCAAACCATTCTATGTTCATCTCTTTTCAGCAGGATGCTTGCAAGCTGACTGGTATTTTGTTATCCTCGAGCAGCATTCAGTATCTGGCAGGGTTAAGAGCAAAGCTGTTTTATGGTTTTAGCTATCAGAAAGCTACTTTATATACAGCTCTTTCTCACTGGGATCATTTCCAGCTTTGAATGGCTGATCACAGGATTGGTGCTCTACTGAAAGACAACCTCTGGGCATAGACCCTCTTCCAGAGCATAGGTTTACTCTAGCAAGCAGTCTGATGCTCTGAAACAAATTGGAATGGATTTGTACCTTGTTACAAAGGTGGAAACAGACTTCTACAAGAGCCATCTTCCTCTGCATAATCACTCTTCAGCTATAGAAGACAGAACACTGCCTCAGCTTCTGGAAGTAGAGGGAAGCCTCCCAGCTGTCAGTGCAGGTTGAGGACAGGACAGCTCTAGGTTACCTAGAAAGCAATTCCTTCAGCTTGTGTGCACATCACAGAAGAAGAAGAAAAAGGGGAAAAAAAAATATATTAACCTAATGTCTGAAGAGGTAAGACTGAAGGGCACAGTTTAGATACTAACTCAAAACTGAAGCTGCACCTTTTCCAAAATTCAAAGCAGGAGGGATACATCCCTTTAAAACACTGCTGAAACTCATCATGCTTTCAAGAGTATCTCTACAAAAAGTCTAGCATGTCCTCAAAACTTCTGCTTTCCTGATAAGCTCACATCCACCTTGCAACACAGAATCTGCTACACCTAACCCTCTGTGTCATTATCTGAGCTCCTCAGAGTTTGAGCTCCCTACAAAGAGCTAAGACATGCTGTGCACTAACACAGTGCAGCTGGTTGAGAAGGCAAGATGCCAAAAGATAAGACAAGAAAAAAATGCAGACCATAATGTTATCTACCTAGAGTCTTAACTGTTTTCAGGGAATTCATGGAGCTCCAGCTGCCAGATGACTGTTAGAACAGTATTCATACAGGCTGCTTCACTGAGGCTCTGCACAATTAGCCTGACATTTTAATACACATCTCTTTGAAAAAGACACTAAGCAAATATTTTTATCACAAATTTTGGGCTTCGTTGTTTCTTCAATAGTTGTTAGTATTTTGTTGTTGCTGTAGTTGGTTTGGTTTTAAATCCCTTTAAACAGTGTTCTTTCTCTATCTAGAGTCACAGAATTATCAGGGCTGGAAGGGATCATCCAGTTCCAGCCCCCCTGCCATGGACAGGGACACCTCACACTAGATCAGGTTGCTCAGAGCCGCATCCAGCCTGGCCTTAAACACCTCCAGGGATAGGGCTTCTACCACCTCTCTGGGAAACCTGTTCCAGTGTCTCACTACCCTTGTGGTGAAAAACTTCTAACATCCAATCTGAATCTACCCACTTCTAGTTTTGCTCCATTCCCCCTAGTCCTATCACTACCTGACATCCTAAAAAGTCCCTCCCCAGCTCTCTTGCAGGCCCTCTTCATATACTGGAAAGCCACAATAAGGTCTCCTCTGCGCCTTCTCCAAACTGAACAATCCCAACTCATAGCAGAGGAGCTCCAACCATTTGATCATCCTTGTGGCCTTCTCTGGACACATTCCAGTACATCCATACCTTTCCTGTAAGAGGGACTCCAGAACTGGGCACAGTACTCCACGTGGGGGCTCCCCAGAGTGAAGTAGAGGGGGAGAATCACCTCCCTCAATCTGCTAGCCACACTTCTCTTGATGCAGCCCAGGGTAGGGTTGGCTTTCCAGGCTGCACGTGCACACATCTCATCATTACACACACCAGTTCACCCAGGTGGTTCCTCCATATCCCCACAATTCAAAAGAAGAGAACAAAAAAAAAAAAACACCACACAAAACCAACTTTACTCAGAGTGTCAAAATATCCACCTTGGCAAATCACTCCAAGAGCAAGGGTTTTTTTTCCTAAAACAAACTCTTTGCCAAGCTTACAAATATTGCAGAGCTACCTGCTTTAAAAATACCAGAGCAACTCCATGGGGGAGGACACAACTCCATATTGCATTTATAGCTGACCTATCTTTCCTGTAGGATCAGGTAAGCTGCAGCTACTCATCTCTTTGAAGGAAAAGGATGTTTCATGGTATGTGGGTAGTGACACTCTTTAGAATATCCTGCCATGAACACAGCTACGCTATGCTATGGACTGGGGGGGGGGGAAATGCCTTGAGAAAAATATAGTAGTAAACATGCAGTTTTACTCAAACTCTGCAACTACACTTGTTCTGGCACAAGTGTCATTTAGATCTTGGGGACAAAGCACCACCACCTCAGCTGAAGACAGTATTCCTTGTCTCAAGCAGCTCTAAGCACAGTGGCTGCAACTCAGTTAAGGGAGGCTGCATTCAGACTGTTGGTTTCCATCTGCAAAATGCTAAAGATGTCCAGTGCCAAGATACTGGCTCCTTCTTTTCAACCCACAACAAATGCAATGAAATGAAGGTTTAGCACTTCCAAGGTGTGGGGGGGAGTTCAAGAATTAGTAATAACAGAGACTTTGAAAACAGCACCAAGGAATATCCTTTTCTTTGGTTAACTGGGCTGAAAAAAAAAAAAATAAAGCGTTGCTGTTAAAGACACTGATTTGAATCTTAGAGCATTAACAACTGTTGCTTTCCAAGTTCTGTGGAAGGTGGTGAGGTATAAAAGCTGTTAAGGACAAAAAACAATTGTGCTCTAACATTAAAATGCCACTATAACCACATATTATACCTGGTTAGTTTGTGTGCTTTGGAAAACGTTTGCTGCTCGCCTGCCAGCAATTGGCAGGGGGCTGTGAAGTATCTCTGCCAATTGTTGAGTTGCCTTTAGCTTAAGGAAGGACATTTTCTGCTGAAACTGAACCAAGATGTTTGGAAAAAGGCAAGAGTGATTTTGTGCACAGTTTATTGCTGCAGCAGGGCTATGAGAAGACAGACTATCCTATAATCATCCTGTGGTTATAGCCTTTGGGAAATGTATAGAGAAGTGCAGAAGCCAGTTCCTCCAACTCACATAAAAGAGCTAGCATAAAAAGATTGCTAGAACTTGGACCATTTTTTGCAACAAATTCCATATTGGTTTTACCCCTGGGCTCTAGAAGCAGTAGCATATTACACTGGCATTTCAGAGAGCTGCTCCTAATCCAAAGATATTAATGACCTGGGTATCACAGTATAAGCAAGGTTGGAAGAGACCTCAAAGATCATCAAGTCCAACCCATTACCACAGACCTCAAGACTAGACCATGGCACCAAGTGCCACGGTATGGTCAGGTCTGGGCTCTGGTGGATCATCAATTTGTTCTTTGTGGAAGCTCTACATAAGGAAGCAAGCAAGCATGGGATCTGTGGTACTTGTTCCCTCACTCCTTCCCTTCTGTCAGTACTTCAAGACAGTATAAGCAGCAAAGCAGCCACTGGTTTGGTTAAGCAGCACCTTGCAGTGAATACACATAGCCTCAGAGAATGAGATGGCAACACATTGTGACATCTCTTTGGAAGAGATAATTCAAAGAACCAGTAGCAATTGGTACATTCAGCACTATGCCAAATCTTCCAGCCAAAATTGTACCACAACACATAAAATAGAGCCCTCTTCTTGACTGAAAAACATTGCTCTGCCTTTAGAGGTCTTAAAATAAATGTACTTTTAATGCCTTTACAGCTTCCAAGTTTGCAAGATTAGCAATTACAAACCTCTCAAGGAGGTATGACTGAAGAATATGAAATAAAACATCTTTAATAGAAATCCAGAGCAGGGCAAACAGTGCTGGTATGTCATGCCCAACATGACTATCAGAGGTGCTGCAGAATGTCAGTGTCCTGCTTGCTATAGAGTGATCAAGTCTCTTCTACGTACAAGCAAACATCTCACCTGATGGATATACAGAGTAACCTTAAGGTAAGTACAAGGAAGAAGTCAAGGTGACAAAAAAAATACACTTCTAGGTATCCAAAAGGCACTTTGGGGGTGTTTCAAGTACCAATGGAACCCCTCAATCTTTGTTTTCTTTTGCTAGCTAATTCTCATTCAGGTGCTTGCTGCAAACAAGAAAGAGGCACAGGAGATACAGTTGCTTGCATTTGCAGATTGTCTCAGAAAGTCTCCTCAGCACTTTTTTATAGCATAAAATTCTCTACATAACCACTCAAAAGAAAACCCTGAGGTATTTGTGTATTTATTCTTAGTTTTCTGGACTTGGGTCTTGGCTATCAAAGGACACAAAATGCTTGGTCAGATTAGCAGAGGATGTTTCCATTCCACAAGTACTCACAGATCCTGGTGTGAAACCTGACAGGTACTAAGTTTTACTTTCAGTAGATATGGAAAGAAGCCATTGCTTGCAGATTTACTCCATTTCAGCTATGTGAACTCCTAGTTTGAGCTAGAACAGAATTAATTCTCTGCTCAACGATTTCACTTTACAGCTTAGTTTCTAAGTAAGTTAGAAGTTCTGAAGTTAGTTAACAGTACATTTTTGCAGATAGGATCTGCTTCTAGAAGTGATAACACTTGGTCTTTGCAGCTGCTACTGAGGATTGGTATGCAGAAAGGCTCTGGCTTATTCTTGCTCCTGTAGAAACCAAGGTCACCAGCAAGAGAGTCAAATAAAAAAGTTGTACTTGCAGGTGGTAGTGGCCAGGACAGGTGACCCAAACCTGACCACAAATATTCCATTCTATGTACTCTCTATATATCACACTGTATAAAGCTGAGGGATGACACAGGTTAAGCTCTTTTCTATGGCTGGCAACCAGGGACCCCTGTCAGTTTTTTCTGCTCTGATCCCAATCCACAAGTTCCTGAATCGAGTTATTGATTCCAGTTCTAGGCCTGCAGAATCCAGTCTGGAACTTGCCCAGTGTCAGTGGTGGCATGATCATCACTAGGCAAATCCAATATTGGGTTTGAATAGATAGACTTTTTCCTTTATATTTTCTTTATAGTTACCATTTCATTAAAGCTTTTAGGTGGTTGGATTTTTTTTTTTAGGGGGGGGTGGGGGGAGGGGGTTATTTTGGGTTTTTTTTGTTTGGTTGGTTTGTTTTTTCAAACCCCTAGGTCTCTCCTTTATTTCCTTCCCCTTCTAGGAGGGAGAAGGGTGAATAAATAGCATCTGTCATTCATTTAGTGGGCAGACCTCAACCCATGAGAAAATTTCAACAATGAACGTTGTAGTTGTGTAGGTTCTTGCACTCTAAACTTGATTAACTACTACTGTAGTAATGAAGTAATATTATTTCTGTCATCAAAAAGGAATATACACTTGATACAAGCATCACAATCAGATCAGAATCAAATGCATTAGGTATACAAAGGCATTTGGGGTTTCTTATTAAAAAAACACCACTGTAATTACAACTAATCACTTTCCCTTTAATCCTGAAAATATTTTAATTACTTAAATTCAACAATTACAGATTGTAGAAATTGTAAGAGTTCAAGCTTCCATATGACTCACCAGTATCTCCACCTAAGACAGAATTCCCACAGCAGACAGTGATCAGTAGTACAAGAGTAATTTAGCTCTTTCTGGAGTCACTGTGCTTAGCCTTTCCCCCTTAACATGATAAAAAGGTTAGATCATTAATTAGCATTCTAAGAACGAACTGCAAGTTGAAATTCAATTCCCCATTTTGCTTCTTAAAAAGAGCTAAATGGAAAAAACCTTGCAAATATTAATTTGAGGTAACCGCTTTAGGATTCTGAGCTGGTGAGTGCAGGAAGTCTCATTTACCAACTGTCTCAGCTCTGCCATGTAAAACAAGACCTACAGCTCCAACAGATAACTATAAAGCATCACATTTATAACCCTATCTGAAAACAGGGCAGCCTAGTAAAACAGGGCTTTTTTAAAAAGCTAATTACCTCTGTGATGGTTGTTCCTTAAAACACAAATTTCTCATCTCGATGCTGTGATCAGAACTCTGAAGTTGGCAATTATAGGCAATTCTTTGTCATTCCACCTGCTACTTTCTAGATTTTTATTCTCCTTAGGGAGGGAGGAGACCAAAATCTCCAGCTACAGCTACAGAATTCTCTTCTGCTTCATGTAGCACGCAAATTACAGGTAGGACAGACATGCATTTCCCCAGTACTGTAGAGAAATTTGTTATTATTTATTTATTGCTCTCTATGACTATCTGAAAGAAGATTGTAGTCAGGTGGGGGTTGGTCTTTTCTCCCAGGCAAACAGTGTCAGAACAAGAGGACAGCCTCAAGCTGCACTAGGGGATGTTTAGGCTGGATAATGGAAAGAAGTTTTTCCACAGAAAGAATGATTGGCATGGGCTGCCCAGGGAGGGGGTGGAGTCACCATCCCTGGAAGTGTTTAAAGAGACTGGATGACACTTGGTGCCATGCTTTAGTTGACTAGATGGTGTTAGACTTGATGACCTCAAAAGGTCTTTTCCAACCTAGTTAATTCTGTGATATCATTATCTTCTAGGCAAATAACACAGAGTCACCTGTACTTTGAAACTTGTGCTAGCATTAACACAGCCATTTGTGCCTTATTAGAACACCTATTTACACCCAAAAGTATTTGCAAGGCTTTCCTGCCTCCCCATTTGAGAAGCACAATTCATTGCTGAAATAGATTAAATGATAATCTTAGCAAGGAATTAGATGGCAGATGGCTGGTTTTGTACTGTTTTCATTTTGATACCTCTCAGGGCTGCAATGCTGCTGCAGCTACCTTGATTTACTTGTACAGAACTCCCTTAAGACAGGGAGATCACCTAATTACCATCACAGGTAGAAGTGACTCAATTTTGGAAAAATGTATTGCCAATTGAAATATTTGAGTACTAGGAAACAAAACCACAAACTGGGCAGTCTCTTCCCTCTTCTTAAGGCCACTCTTGCAATTGCCCCTTCCCACACTACTAAAACCATGCCACAAAGCCAAAACACAGCCCTTTCAGAGCAAGGCAGCAGACAGTCCCAAAAGCTGTCATGCCTGGGTACAGCACAAGCCAGCAAGCAAACACATCATATACATAGGAGACAGCAGAAATCCATCAAGGCTTCCACAGATCACAAAGCAGTTCCTTATGCCACTATGTTCTAAGTGTCTGTTCAGTCTGACTTGCAGCAGCTGGTGCCCTCAGGTTAACTTCCTGGGCAGAGGCTACATTAGCACCACCTCAGCTCTTGCACTTCATTTCGTGCACAGAAACAGAACTTCCTATACCAAAAAAAAAAGCATTTCAAGTGAACAAAGCCATGCAAAAACAGCTTTTAGCTGAACTGCAGTTAAAACAATGATCTCCAAAGATGGTCACAGAATGGTCTGGGTTGGAAGGGACCTCCAAAGGTCATAACCACACAAGTCTTGCTGTGCTGTAATTAATTCCCACAGTGTTGTCTCTCTCATAGCAAGGAGTAGGAGATTGGTGCTGCCAGATATCATGGCTAATTATCCACAGAGATCAAGCCAGCATTAAATTTCAGCTAGCTCCCACACTGACAGAACCATGGGTTAGAGAAAAGGGCATAAAGACACAAAACTGGCTTCTTCAGCAATAATCATTGTCCAGGTTTGGAGCTGTGAGCACAAGGGTAATCCAAAAGCTTGCTAACCACAGTTCTGGAGCAGGGAACTGTGACTCACCAATTCCCTTCCCAGTCCAGCCACACAGTAAAAAAAAAAAGTCCCACCAGAGGCTATCAAAGTACTACAAATGCTATAATTACTAAATTAAAGTATGATGGCCCAAGTAGTTCCACAATTATGGTTAAAAAAGCTGCAATTTTTAAAAAGTAACTTAAAATTCAGGTCAAAAAAATAAAAATAACAAGTTGAATTAAGGACAGCAAGTATCACATCCCAAGGAAATCATTAACTGTTAAGTGAACTGTGTGCTATTTTTGTCATTTAAAATACTGATTAGGATAATTATGCTCAAAGGGAATTGGGTCTAGAGGATTAAAGGAAGTACTTTCAGAGGCAGAGTCTACTGAATAGAAAAGCTGCTGCCCCCCATCTAAAGAGCAAATCACTTTGAACATCTTATGATTATCCATGTTTTAAAAATCTCATCCTTTGGCACTCGAAGGAAAGAGTTTTCCTTCAAAACTTAAGTCTGCTTTTCATTCATTGCTCTCAAAGCCAAGATTACCATTTCTTTTAGTCAGAGAGCAATACTATTACTAGTAGGCAAAGACCATTTCTATAAGTAAAACCTTTATTAATTAATACAACACAACATCAAACTGCCTGCAGACTTGCCCTGTCAAGACAGACAAGGTCCACACAGCAGGTTTGACACTCCCCCACCCTCAACACTGCAGACAGCACAAGCAGCAACTGAGTGAACTTCAGAGATTACCCCACTATGAGGTAGAAAATTCATTACAGGTGTTTAATAGTAGGTTCCTGCCATAGACTAGAAACTATACAGTTAAAAACCAACTCCACAGAAAGAAGGTAATTCATTGCTTTCTGTTTTTCTGTATAAGAGGGAGATCATCTCCCTGGGAACATACAGGGCCACCTTGACAGGCGAGTGATGTCTTCCCCAGGAAAGCCACAGCGGGCAGCAGTGATGGCAGCGCCCATCCAGAAGGAATGCACACCGTACTGCTCCGGCCTCAGCCCCAGCAGCTGCAGGGCCCAGCGCAGAACAGTCAGGAACTCCCTCTTAGTCACAGTCGCATTGTCCCAGTGCATAAAGAGTGGTCCTTCCCGACACGAGCGAGCCGTCACATAGCTCCGCAGGGCCAGCACAGGGCAGACCCATGGCTCTCCAGACAAGCCAAGGCTGATGACATGTCTCACCTGGCTCACGGCGGAGGCAGGGAGACGAAACACCGCTCTCCTCTCCAGCAGCTGGAGGTCGCTCAGGTACAGCAGCTCAGGCTGCAGTACATTATGATGCTTTGCCACCAACTCCCCTATTCGAAGTGCCCCAAAAAAAGCTACAGTAAATAACGCACGAAAGAGCAAGCATTCATAATGTGTTACACACACAGTCTCCAGAACTCCTAAGAGAGACCGCAGCATCTCAATTGTTATAGGCAAGTATTTATCCCGCAGGATGCCTGCTCGACGTTTCAACCCCACCACCATGCGACGGGTTATAACATCTTCCAACGGATCAGGGTTACCAGTCAGCTTCGATAGGTAAGTCAGTGCTGCCATATACGTCAGTGTCTTTGAGGATGAATAAGCAGATTCCGCAGCCAAAAATCCTCTAACTTGCTCCTCTGGAATGGGCCAGGCTGCAGGCATTCCCATGCTTTCCCTGAAGACAAGGAATTTCTTCAGTCCTTCGAGGTAGGCTTGCCAAAGCCTCCTGTTCCCTGAGAACTCCAACAACGACAAAGTCTCCAGAGGTGAGGATCCCAAGGGATGGTTCTGAGGGCTGCCAAACTCCCCGCCTAGGAGAGAGGATGCATATTAGTAAGTGCTGAGAATAGGCACAAGTATGCCACATAAGCAGCGACAAAGGCAAGGTACCCCGAGACAATGCTCTGCTATTGCATCTGATTAGAACACTTCACATGGAAGTGTTAAAGAGATACGATTTTTCAAATGGAAAACAAACAATTTAGCCCCATTCCAAGCACTAGATTTAGCAACACTTTGGGAATTTGCAAGTTTGTGAAGTAATAAGGGAGAAGCAAAAAAGCAACTTTAAAACGAAGCCTTCTTGGTATAGCTTACAGAAGTCAAGACTGCATAGGGCACACAGTACACTCTCTCTAAAACGCAAAGTACTTCCCAGCCCGGCAGGAGGAACTCACAATCCCAGAACATATAGTAAGGGTTGGAAGGGACCTCTGGAGATCCAGTCCAAACTCCCTGTTAGAACAGGATCACCCAGACTCAATCACATCGAAACATGTCCAGGCAGGTTTGGAATGGTTCCAGGAAAGGAGACTCCACGTTTCTGGGCAGCCTGTTCCAGTGCTCTGCTGCCGAAGTGAATAAGGTTTTCCACTATCTTTATACGGACCACCCCGTGTTCATGTCTGCGTCCACTGCGCGTTGTCCCCTCACCGGGTACCACTAAGAAGAGCCTGGCTCTATCCTCCCTTTAGCTACTGATAAGCGTATCTAAAGGCCAGACCCCTGAGCTCCCTTACACTACACTGCTAGTTCAAGCCTTCATGAAAACCACGAAGTCCCCGAATCCCCCGTCTGAACGCTGCAGCCTCGCCCAAGAGATGGGGCAAAGCCAAGGCAATGCCGACAGCGTTCCGCTCACCCCTTGCGGAGCCGCAGCCAGCCCCGGCCAGCTGACGACAGGCGCCCAGCCACACATCCTGGCACAGCCCAAACACCAAGCACGGCCCGCACTTACCGGCCAGCGCCGCGCCACCCTCCGCGCTGTGTCTGGGGCTGTCTGGGTGCGCCACCGCCTCGCCCCGGCCCTCCGCTGCCTCTTGTCCAGGATGCGAGAAGGGAGCCGTTTGCCCAGCAAGGCCTAGCTCCAACCACTCCATGCCCGGTTCCCGGGCCAGCAGCTCCAGCATCTCCCAGAAGGGCGTGGAGGGGTCCCTGCGGGACATATCGGCAGGATAAGGACTGCACCCACTCCTTACTGCACAACACGAAGCCTGCCATAGGCATGTCCCACGGTCCCTTTTATAGCCGCTTTTACACACCTCCTCCTCCGATTGGGTACTCGGAGCGGCGGGGCCCTGTGGTTAGGCTGGCCCGCCCCGCCCCGTCCCAGCTGGCGGCAGGTGTGAAGTGGCCTTTAATGAGCAGCGGCTGGGGGCCATTCCTGGGAACCTAAGGGTGTGAAGATTACAGGTGGCTCTTTAGCTGCTCGTGCTCAAACCTTAATGGATGTGCTGAGATAAGGAGCAAGCAGTACCCGTGTTATCTACCTATTGTTCTCCTGGGCTCTTCGAGGTGTGGTTTCCACAAAGAGCCCTAGAGAAGAGCTATGGGCAGCCGGCAGCTGTCTGTGGAGAAGGACCTGGGGGTACTGGGGCATGAAAAGCTGCACATGAGCTGTGCATGCAGCCCTGAAGGACACCTGCATCCTGGGTTGCATCAAAAGAGGTATGGTCAGCAGATTGAGGGAGGTGAAACTTCACCCTAAGTACTCTATCCAGCTCTGGAGTCTTCAGCACAGGAAAGAAGTGAACCTGTTGGAGAGGATGCCCACAAAAATCATCAGAGGGCTGGAACACTTCTCATATGTGGAAAGGCTGAGAGTATTGGAGTTGTTCATCTGGAGAAGGCTCTGATGGGGCCTTATTGAGAACTTTCAGTACTTAAAGGGGGCCTCCCTTTAAGAAGGAAGGGAACAGTCTGTTTATCAGGACTTGTGAGACAAGGGGTGATGATTTTAAATTAAAAGAGTGTAGGTTTAGACTAGATAGAAAGACTAATAGTAGCAGTAATAGTACTACTATTATTATTATTGCCATGAGGCTGGTGAAACACTGGTAACAAGCTGCCTAGAGAGACGGTGGATGTCCCATCCCTGGAAACATTCACGATCGGGTTGGACAGGGCCCTAAGCAACCCAATTTTACTAATCCCTTGATCACGGCAGGGGCATTGCTCTAGATCACCTTTGCAAATCCTGTCTAGCCCAAAGCATTCTACCACTCTGTGATTCCATGGCAGCTATCCCTGCTAAACTCAAAGACAAAATAAATCAAGCAGACTGCACAGCCAACAGCTTGAGCTTTTGGCTTGGTATTTTCCTGAACACCCTCACCTACTTCATGCTGCCTTCACAGAGCTCACTTGCCTTTTTTTGCTTTGCCTGCTGAGCCCTGCCACATTATGCTCTGCTTTGCCTGCAACAACTCTCAAGGTACTAACAGAATTCCCTTCAAGTTTTGGGTACTGTCTGATACTATTTTGTGAGTAAATGTTCAAAGCCTCTCTCTAAGAAATTCTGTAGCTAGATTCTGTTGTGCCTTTCTGCCCTAGTAGCAGAAAGGAGCCTCTCAAGTCTCCTGATGAGCGAGAGGTATAATTGAAACTAAGAACCTCTTTCTAGTTTTAATGTTAACATCTGCTAATTATTCCTTAAAGTGTTCCAGTTTTGCCTGCTCCCTGTGTTAATCAATATCCAAGCAGCGTGTTTTGAACTTTGTAAATAAGTTTTGTGGCGAGATTTAATGTTAATAAACAGTTTTCATAGTTATTAACAACCTTTGCCTGGGTATCAATACAGATTATTAATTTTGCACAAAAGAACCGTTTTTTTCATAACAATTTGGTACCACAGTACCTCAAAGACTCCTGACAGCACAGAGCACCAGCAGCCCCTGCTCACTGGGACCCTAGAGACACAGCCTGGCATTTCTTTGAGCTAAGCCCTGCAGGGACCCCTGCAACTGCAGTCCTCAGGAGCTTATTCTCCCTCGAAACTTGAACTTCTGGCCCTCATTCGCCTACATACCGTGTTTGTTGCTTTGCCTGCTGCAGGTTGTCTCATTTCAGTAACAAAAAAAGCGCAGGCTAGGGGTGGGGAGGGAGGAAGAACAGGTCCAAGGAGGGTCAATCACAGAGCAGAGGCCACCCGCGGGCACGCTCTCTGTCACTACCGGCCTCTCCTTAGCCCCTAATTGCGGCACAAAGCAGGTGATAACGGGACGGTCGGCTCCAGGCAGGGCAATTCCACCTTTGGTGTGATTCACACCCGGGCCCTAAGCGGCCCAGCGGAGGAGGCACGATCCCCACCGAGCCGACCCCGCTCCGTCCTTCAGGCAGGGGCTCCGCGATTGGATATGAGAGGGGCGTGAGCGTCCCGGGACATAAAAGGGCAGCACGGAGCACAGCCGAGGCGTTGCTGCCTCGCTCTTGGGCGTTGTGGGAGGCTGATTGTTGGCCATGGAGAACGATGGGATGGAGCTGTCTCCCGAGTTGTCTCTGGAGCCTTCACCCTTCTGGGCACTGCTAGCGCTCCTGCGGCGGGAGCCCGGGATGGGGTGGCTGCCGCGGGATCCCGGTGGCTGCGCTGGATCGTGGCGTCCCGATGGAGTGGAAGCTGTCAGCGAGGAAGGAGCTGGTGAGTGTAGCCCAGAGGGGATCGGCTGGCTGTGAGGGGGTGGGGGGGAGGTGGATAGAGGCTTGGCAAGTTCTTCCAAGGGGGTTTTTCACTGAGGGGGTCTGCCCCTCAGTGCTCCAAGACTTCTAGGACCCACATGCACTGCTAAATCTAGTCCTAGTTTGTGGTGACTTCATTCCCAGTCCCTCGATGGAGATCTGGGGTTAAAGAAGCCCAGCAGTAGTATGCTGGCTCTGTCACCACACTTGCTTTGTAGAAAAAAAAATCACAAGGAGTTTATTGTTTGGGGAATGTAATCCTTCTCCTGTGCTCTGTTGAAAGCAGTGCAGATGAGCATCATGAGAATGCATGCAAAAGGCTTTTTTTCACAGAAGCTCAGGCAAAAGCTGATGTTGAAAGGGAAGAGACTTTTGTCTGCTGTACTCTGTGAGACCACCTTGTTTGCTATTTCTAACACAAATTTCTTTTAGCAGATGAACTCAGCCAGATTCCTGAGAGGCATCCCTTGGGCCCACAGCCCCTGAAAGCTCTGCTGTTGCTGGAGGACTCTGGAGATAACCACTTATGGCAGACCTACTACGAGGGCCTGAAGAATTTCCTTGCCTTTAGAAAAGGCATGGCTTTGCCTGCAGTCTGGCCCATTCCAGTGGATCAAGTGAGAGAGTTCTTGGCCTTCATGGAGTTCCAGGATCTGCATACCACAAAAATAATAACATATGTGGAAGGACTGTCCTTCATCTCAGGAATGGTAAATCATCCTGATCCTCTTCAAGATCCTGTTATCTGTCACATAATTTCAAGGTTGAAATGTAGGACTGGCCCCACAAATGATGTGTATGCTCCTGTGACTGTTGAAGTGTTAAGATCTCTGCTAGGGACTCTGGAATCTGTGTGTGGCTCTCCTTATGAGTGTATGTTGTTCCGTGCCATGTTCACTGTAGCTTTTTTTGGTGCACTCCATACAGAAGAGATGGTGGCAAATCACCAAAACATAGCACAGCCAGAGCTCCTGTATTTGAGTGACCTCCGCCTTGCTGAAGGGAGTGCAAACCTTTGCGTGCTCAGGGGCCAGGAGAGGCATTTGATCCAACTGGGATTATCTAGAGAGATGTGGATATGTCCTGTTGAAGCTCTCCGCACCTACCTGGCAGCACGGCCAGAAGGAGAAGGCCCTCTCTTCGTGCACTTGGATGGTAGGGCTGTGACAAGGAGACACTTCCTGGCTGTCTTTCGCCATGCTCTTGAGGTTGTTGGACTTCCTCCAAAGCATTATGGTGTGCATTCTTTCTGGCTGGGGACTGTTGTAACAGCAGTATCTCCTGAAGATTCTGATGAAGCTGTTAACAGAATAACAGGGTGGTAGTGAAGATCCTGAAGAACACAGAGTTCTGTCTGTTTGGCTCCCAAAGCAAGGAGCATCTTCTGCAATGCAGAACTGTTACACTTCACAGAGCACTGAAACTTTATTCTGTATAAAGTTACAGAGAAGGGGAATCACTAGTGTAAGGTGACTTCCTACCTGGGGTAGGAGTGTCATGGCTTAAAACTGCTGTGACGTGGGTCTGTCTGTGCATGCTGTTTGGACTGTTTCTACTAATCGTATTTTGACCTTGTGTGATCTTACATTAAACTGTTATTAAACCGTTTGCTTTTAACAACTTCTCCAGTCTTTCTGTTATGCCTTGGTGAAAGGCTGCTAATCACAGTGGTGACAAGACAACACACAGGTGCATCCTTTTTGCGTCTTGTGTAATGAGAAGTAAGGCTCATGGCTGGTGATTGGGAGCTGTGAGTGTGAGAGGGAGTTAGCTGCTAACAAAATGTGACACCAGTGGGGAGGTTGATCCTGTTGCCCAAGTAGTAGTTCCATAGCAGCTGTAACCTGCATCAGCTCTTGCTGCTGCAATCTGTTTCCTTGCCTGTAAAAGCCTTCCTCCGATGATTCTTAGGATCTTTTGCTGATGCCTCTTCAAACGATCAATCAAACCCAGATAACGATCAAATGTAGCCTTTAATTGAAATGTGGCTAATGGATCAAAGATGGTTCTGCTCAGTTCAAAGGATCTTGTGTGGGAGGGAACGTAAGAGATGGCTAACAGAAGTAACCCAGATTTTATAATTGGGGCACTTGCTTAAGAAAGACTCTTAATACAGATTAAATTCATATCTAAGAAGCAGGATCAAGTGAGAAGGTTGAGTGTCACCTTTCTTAATGAGGATGTTTGAAGTGATGGCATTCCCCTGTAGTGCATCACATCAGCATGTTCAGGAGCTACCTAGGTGACAACTGTGCATCCAGAAAACAGCCAGCACCATACTACACTTTTCAATACCCAATTTAGTTTCCAAGAAGGTCTTCAGTTACAGAAAGATTTTACTCTGCTCTCCATGCAGAGCACACTGCAAACACAGAACTGATGTGGTAGACAGTGATCTGTCAATTCATAGAATCATAGGATGGTAAGGTTGGAAGGGACCTCAAGGATCATCTAGTTCCAACCCCCTGCCATAGGCAGGGACACCTCCCGCTAGTACAGGTCAGTCAAGGCCTCATCCAACCTGGCCTTGAACACCTCCAGGGAGGGAGCAGCCACAACCTCCCTGGGCAACCTGTGCCAGTGTCTCACCACCCTCACTGGAAAGAACTTCCTCCTAACATCCAGTCTAAATCTCCCCTTTGCCAGATCAAATCCATTACTCCTTGTCCTGTCATTANGCTTCCCTTGCTGCATTCCCTGGCATTCATTTGGTGGCTCCCCTTCTATGGCTTTGTTACAAGCTGTTGCAGAATTAGCACACTGTGATGCCGAGTCCCAGTCATCTTGCTCACATTCCTGAATGTGGAGTGGCTGGAACTCTGCGACTGCAAGTTTTTGTTAAAATATCCACATGGAAAGTGCCAGAGAAAGTAAAAATCTTAGGCTGGTGATGAAAGAAGGGTTTGGCTCACCAACCTTTGTTTACTGCGGGGAGGCAGGGAACAGGCTTGCTTCAGGAGTGAGGTGGAAGCCTTTGTTTTACCATGAGAATGCAAAGCTCTCTGGATCACAAATGTTTTATTCAAGAGGGAAAAGGGACTTGCTAGGGAAGGAGAAGCAGGATTCTGTGTTGTGCATGATGGTGGGGATGGAACTGACTGCAGAGACCCAAGTGTTTGTGGCCATGACTGCTTGGCCTTATGCTGTGTGATCACACATGGGAGTCCTGGACTGCTCTTTCATCCTGAAACTCAGGGGCTGGCATGTGGCAGTGACAGATTGGAGAACCTGTTTTACCACCCCAGATTATCAATTCCATCCCTACCCAGCAGGTTTCTGTTAAAATCCAAGTGTGAATTGATAATCTTTTCAAAGCAGGGAAGAAAGAGTTTTCAGCCACGATGCTTGTAAATGGTCTCATTTTACTGCTCCTTAATTTTCTGAGAGCAATGGGATCTGTCTCAGAAACTAGGGTAGAGGGCTTCACATTAAGAATCTCAAAGATAGACATGTACTGTCTCCATAGAGATGTAATTATAGCTCACCCAAGAGACAGGATGAGAAGGGATGTACAGCTCACTGTCACTGACTCAAAGTTAGGAAAGCCTCTCTGGGTGTCCCCAGTGTGATGATCTCTGGGGAAGAGCAGCATGGAGAAGGAAGTCACAAAACCGAGGCGATTGCCACTGTGCAGAGCAGATGTCCCACAATGGTTCCTTATCAGCTCTGTAAGTGGTTCCAAGTGGCAATGGTTCCTCTTCTCCCAAATGTAAAGAGAGCTCCTGAACAAATGATTAAGGCTGTGCAGCACCCAAGTCCACAAGGGTTTTGTAAGCAGCAATGCCAGTTTAGCATAAGCCCTTTCTAGTCCACCACTGTTGATTCCCTCTCTGTGCCATCTCCCTCAGCTAGTACACTTGGATTGGCTAAACCTGAAGCAAATATAGAAACCAATGTAGATTTAAAATACTCAGATTAGCTTTATCATGTAAATCTACAAAAAGATGTACTGACCAAGCTGAGGCCAAGTAAGAAAATGGCACGGGTTGGTTCTCCTGCCAAAATGTTTTCATCAAGTTATGTCCTAAAAACACCTCTGTGGAGTAGCCTTCCTGGGGCACCACATTCCTATAGTGCAGCCACATAGAGTTTTAATTGCTGCATATCCCAAGGCCAAGCTACTGCTGAAACAACTCCTGGGGAAGAAGCCAGGCAAGGGAAGGGAAACTACATCAGTTTCACTGATGGGCTGTTAAAACTTCCAAGGAGCTCTCCTTGCTGGGTTGCTAAGCCTTGTGCGGATCACAGGGATGAAGCTTTGCACTTAATTGTGCTGTGGGTTTGGGAGTTCCCCGCCCCCCCACACTTTGTAAAATGACCCAGGCTAAAACTCAGCCAGCTGGAAGTTTAGATGAAGCTCTATTTACAGCTCAGCACAATGTACAAGCAGATATATACACTATATACAGGAATATTTACAGAAATATACAAGGTAGAGGTAATACAGAAACACAACACCCCTCCCAGAAATCAGAGACCCCAGGAGGGGCTCCCAACCACCCTTCCACCTTCTCCTCACCCCTATACCTTACCCCAAGGTTTTGAGGATCGGCCAGAGGGGGAGTTAGAAGAAAAGTGATTAGTGAAATTAATTTGTCGGAGAGAAGAAGCCAAAAGTTGCTAACAGCCCCAGACGCTGTACCCCAGAGAGTGCCACAAGACCAACTCTCTTATCTAATGTTTATGTTCTTAATTTCATCTGTGTCAGCAAGCCTATGAGTGAAGTAGACATCACCATTGTTTCCTTTTCACAGCCTATAATATAATTTTCTCTATTAAAATATTCCAATTAGCCTTAAACCAGCACAAATTGCAAGATGACCAGATAGATGCAGGTACTTTATTGACAGATATTGTTTTCTTCTTTTCAGGTTTAGTCTGTAACAGAGTGGGGCAAAATCATATGTAAACGTGATTCTCAAAAAAGTCAAAGTAAACTAGTGTAAAGACTGGAGACAGCACACAAACTCCTTGTGGAGATCAAACCTTGGGCAACCATAGCCTACAAGTTTGAATTTGGAGAGCTCACAGCTTAAAATTATTAATTTTTCATTCTGCAATGAGTGTTTATAAATATGCCTAACACTCTTCAGCTACAAATCCCAACAGCTTTATGTAGGCTGAATCCCAATATCCTGTGCATCCATACATCCACCCACAGGTGTGAGCAGGAGAGGACACTTGGAGGGTTAAGAGTTGTCAGACCCAGCCAAGCTGGCAAGACTCAAGGGATGGCTTTCATGGGTCATGGGTGTTGTCCCCAGCAGGGTGCTAGAACTTAGACCTGCTTTGGACAAACAGTATGTATGGAAGATGTACCAGATTTAGGCAGCATTCCAAAAGCTCTGTGTGCTGTTACTAGGCCTGTTCTAGCAAAGCTGAAAAGAGGCAAGATGATTTCTTCCCAGACCTTGATATTTTAGTGTGCCCCAGCTTGGCAAGCCTCCATTTCACTAGATGGGAAATACTGATGAACAGGGCACAAGCAGTGAGCTGTGTGCAGTGGGTAGCTGCTCAGAAGAGGAGGAGGAGGAGGCAAAGAACATTTAACTGCTTGTTCAGTCAGGCATTAGAGGTTGCCCTCCTCTGCAGGCTGCACTTCACTAGGAAGGGCTTATATATGTTTCTGCAGCTGCCCTGAGTGAGCTGAGCAAACTAAGTGTCAAAGAGTTCAGAGGGGATCAAAAGCAGCCAACTGCTCCGCCTCATGAAGCACCACCAAGCTATCTATCCCTTCAGATTGTGGAAATGCAACATTATCACTTCAACCAACAGCATGGCAGCTGGTTTGGCGGCATAGAAGATCCAGGCTACACCAAGGCTGGAGGATCAGGAAGGATCAGGGTGGGTGCAGACCCATCACACACCACCATGGTGGTGATGCTCAGGGAAGAATCATAGAATCAGTCAGGGTTGGAAGGGACCACAAGGATCATCTAATTTCAACCCCCCCTGCCATGAGCAGGGACATCCTGCCCTAGATCAGGCTGTCCAGAGCCTCATCCAGCCTGGCCTTAAATACCTCCAGGGATGGGGCCTCAACCACCTCCCTGGGCAACCCATTCTAGGCTCTCAGCACTCTCACGGTGAAGAACTTCATCCTCACATCCAGTCTGAAGCTCCCCACCTCCAGCTTTGCTCCATTCCCCCTAGTCCTGTCACTACCTGATAGCCTAAAAAGTCCCTCCCCAGCTTTTTTGTAAACCCCCTTCAGATACTGGAAAAGCTGCTCACACATCCCATCCTGGGCTGGCCAAACCACTAGGATCGGCAGCTCCAGTGATGGTGGCCTTGTTCTAAGAGTTATAGATCTCACAGCCATTCTATTGCTGCTTATTTGTTCCAAATCCTTCTCAGCCAGTTTGAAATCCACCTGCCAGTGAGCTTCCACAGAAGGCTGATGTCCCGCACCTCCATCTCTGCCGTGCTCCTGGTGGAACAAACTGCCTTGAGTTTAAACCAATGTTGCAGATATCACCTCTTGACCTGCTGCTGTGTGGCTGGAGGGTTCATCTGGGGCTTCTCTTCGTAGAGCCCGAGTGAGCACAGCCCTTTCGGCAGGTGTTTCCGGCGCAGAAGGCAAACAGGCCGCTGTGGTTAAGCTGGGGATGGTGAGCTTCAGCTCGTCGGCCAATCAGCACCGAGTGCAAGCAGCTCCCCCACCTCATCTGAGCCCCTGAGAAAAAGCTCCAGAGCCAAGGGAGGACTTTAACACCACCACTAACCTCTGCGCTCAAATATTACCCGAAAGAGGTAACTTTAAAACAAAGAGCAAACAGAAAATAACAATTTACATGCGTCGCGGTGAGCGGCAATAAGACAAGGAGCAACAGCTGCAAATTGGAACGTAGAAGGTTCCACCTCAACATGAGGAGAAACTTCTTTACAATGAGGGTGACAGAGTACTGGCACAGGCTGCCCAGAGAGGTTGTGGAGTCTCCTTCTCTGGAGACTTTCCAAACCTGTCTGGATGCATTCCTGTATGAACTACCCTAGGGGATCCTGCTTTTAACAGTGGGGTTAGACTGGATGCTCTCTGGAGGTCCCTTCCAACCTCTAAAGTTCTGTGATTCTGTGAGTGCTGCTGGGCAACAAGTTCACCACAATGTGCCCTCCTGGCCCAGAGGGCAAATGGTCTCTTGGTGTGTGGCCAGCTGGTTGAAGGAGGTTCTGCTCCCTCTCTATTCTACCCTGGAGAGGTCACACCTGGGGTACTGTGTCTGGTTCTAGGCTTCACAGTTAAAGGGAGAAAGGAACTACTAAAGGAAGTCCAACAGAGGGTTACAAAGGTGACTGGAGCATCTCTCTTACAAGAAGAGGCTGAGAGACCTAAGTCTGTGAAGCCTGGAGAAGGCTGAGAGGGGATCTTACAACGCTTATCAATATCTGAAGAGTGGAAGTCCTGAGGATGGGGCTGGGCTCTTTTCAGTTGGTGTCCAGAAACAGGACAAGGGACAATGGGTACAAATTAGAACACAGGAGGTTTCACTTGAACTTAAGGAGAAACTTCTTTACTTTGAGGGTGAAAGAGTCCTGGAGTCAGCTGCCCAGAGAGCTTGTGGAGTGTCTTTCTCTGGAGACCTTCAAAACCTCCCTGGACACTATCCTGTGCAACCTGATCGAGGTGCTCTAGGAGGGTGGTTGGACTGGATGATCTCCAGAGGTCACTTCCAACCCCTACCATTCTGTGATTCTGTGACTAGGTTTCTGCTACAGTATCTGCAAAAGCTGGGCTAGGGCAGCAGTGCAGTGGATGCTGCCAACAGCTCCTGTACCCAGACGAAGCTTCCCAGCCTCTTCTGGCCCAGTGAGCACATCCCCATTGCTGGACTTGCTCATCTCAACCTGAAGTGAAGTGTGGCAACCTGCCTCTTTTCCACAAGAGAGCACAAGGTAAAATAAAGACCTCTGAAAGCTTCTGAAGGAAAATTAAGCAGCTTGTGGCCATAAGGTTTCTCAGACACTTGATTTTCCTGCTACTTCTGCAGAAGAGCAGCTTTGTTTAGACAGCCTATCTTCCTCACACCTTTCCCCACCCACCCTCCAGAAACAGGGTGTTCCTCTGTCTCAGAGCATGGGCACATGAAGAAATTAATTGATGGTGTGAATTTACAGCATGTCATTTATTCCATGGTAACTACTCATGCATGCACACTCCTACTCAGTCAAGCACCAGGTAACGAGGTGTAAACAACTTCATCTTTCAGCAAAGAGCAAGAGTACTTAGAGCTATTTCAGCCAAGCAGCTTCTCCACACTAAGCTTTGCCTTACTTCTGGCCTTGTCCAGTCCAGAGGCCATGGCACTCAGCACAACATTCCTGCATTTTTAAAACACTTCCAGGGGTGGGGATTCAGCCACCTCTCTGGGGAGTCTGTTCCAATCTTTGAGACCCCTTTCAGTCAGGAAGTTGTTTTTTTGTTTTTTTTTTTTCAAATATCCAACCTAATATTCAATCCTGTGTGATCTGGTATAGGTGATCCTGCCCTGGCAGGGTGGTTGGACTAGATGATCTTCGAGGTACCTTCTGTGAATCTGTGATTGTGTAAACCTCCCCTGGTGCAACGTGAGGCCACTTCCTCTCTTCCTATCACTTGTTACTAGGGAGAAGAGATCAACACCCACCTCACTACAACCTCCTTGCAGGGAGTTGTAAAGAGTAAGGTCTCCCCTCAGCCTCCTCTTCTCCAGGCTAACCATCTCCAGTCACCTCAGCTGCTCCTTTCCAGACCTGTTCTCCAGACCCTTCACCAGCTTTGTTGCCCTTCTCTGGACCCACTCCAGCACCTCAATATCCTTCTTGTAGTGAGGGCTCTGAAATTGAACACAGTACTCAAAATATGGTTGAGTACAGGAGGAAGGCACTAAGGACTAAATTATTGTTTGAACTGTGGGTCCAGCACCCACTGAAGCATCTTCAGCTCTCCTCCCCCCAGAACCTCAAGTAAAATCAGCAAGTACTTAGCCAGGTGGAAGGAGCAGTATTTCATTGTAATAATTCAGCTGGCATTCACTTCTGTGAGGAGACCACATCAAAAGTGAAACTGCAGTCTCATGCGGTTGTTTGCAGAGAAGATGAGTCAGAGCCTCTCTCTTTCCACACTGCAGCTTGCTAAGCCTCTGCCCACTTTCATAATTTCCATTCCCTTCAGGAGCAGGGGCCACAGTCATGCTGGGTGATTGCCCACTCTGCTCCATGTAGAGAAAAGAGTTCATTAATGTGTAATTGATGGACAATACTTCATTGAAATCGTTCTGCTTTGGCAGAAATCCTCATGGCTGAAAATCCAAGAGCAGACAAATTTCACTCTGGCTCCAGTGTCAAAATGAACTCTGAATTGCCCTCCAGATTTAATCCCAGCTGCAAAATTGATGGGATTGAGACCTTTCAGTGGTCTCGCATCCCACTGATGTCCATCTCTGTCTCAACAAATTCAACATCTGCCATCAACTTGTCACAGCTGAATTTATCGCCTGTCCCACAGGCAGCAGCTGAAGTGGCTGCTGTGAGATTAAATGCCTCAAATTTACAGGAATAAGCCTGCCTTGATCTTGATGTGGAATCACAGAATGGTTTAGGTTGGAAAGGACCTTAAAGATCATCTAGTTCTAACCATGGGCAGGGACATGTTCCCCTGTCCAACCTGGCCTTGAGCACTTGCAGGGAAGGGACATCCATCACCTCCCTGGGCAATCTGTTCCAGTGTCTCACCAATCTCACTTGTAAAGAACTAAAGAACTAATATCCAGTCTAAATCTACCCTCTTCCAACTTAAGGCCATTCCCTCTCATCCTATCACTACAAGCCCTTGTAAAAAGTCCCTCCCAGCTTTTCTGTAGGCACCCTTGAAAGCAGAAGACCACTATAAGGTCGAACTGGACACTTCTCCTCTCCAGGCTGAACAGCCCCAACTCTCTCAACCTGTCCTCATAGGAAAGGTGCTCCAGCCCTCAGATCATCTTCATGGCCTCCTCTGGAACCACACCTACAGTTCAATATCTTTCTTGTGTTGAGTGCCCCAGACCTGGACATGGTGGTCCAGGTGGTGAAGTTGAACTTCAAACATTTAGACCCATAAGCTTACCTTAGTCTCTTAATTCCTCAGCATTTGATTTGATTCTATATCAAATACAGATGATGGTCCCTTTATGCCACTTTGCTGCACAAAGACATTCCTGACAGTTCCTAGTTCTGCCTCTGGTGTGACAGGTGGGGGAAAAAACTCACCTTTAAAGTGTGATTAACTTCAGAAAGACAAACAATATTTGTGACAAGTGCCTCTATCCTTCTCAGTGGCATTGTCATATAAAATAAGGTTTAAATGCAAGGAGAAATCTGTTTTGTGCAGGGCCTCGATCATGTGCATTGTGTAGCTGAAGATGCTGTTTGTTTGGAAAGATCACATTAACCACAGAAATAAGGTGATCACTACATCTGCCTGAATTCCTAAGAAAAGAACGACTTTGTAATTGCTCTCTGCTTCTCTGTCTCCTCTCCAAAAACTTCTTCACGTGTTGGCAAATTTCGGTTAAAGTCAATGGAGGAGGAAAAAACCATCAGAGGCACTCAGTTCTCAAAGATGTCATGGAAATAGGCAAATGACTGAAGTGAAAATGCTGTGATCTGGCTGAACTCATCCACCTCTGAGACACAGATCCCTGGGGAAGACAGCTCCACCCTTCTGCTGTGGTGTAGGGGCACCACAGTGGTGATGGTTGCTGCAGGACTCAGCAGATCAGTATCAGAAGGGGTGCACAGAACACAATCATAAATCATAATCTTGGTCAGAAAAGACCTTTAAGATCACCAAGTCCAACCATTCTCTAACCCCATCAAGTCTGGTGCTAAACCACAGCCCTTAGCACCACATCTCTCTGGAAGAGTCCCAGAATCTGTGCTAAGTGTGGTCTGTGCTCAGTATCTGTAGACAAGGTGGAATAAATCTCCACACCTTTGGATGTCGCAGCATGGACACCTGTGGCAGAGTGACCAAAGCAACTGTATGTTAGAAGTGCCAATTTATATCTGTGACACATCTGGCCTTGCTTTCTCAGAGAGTGGGTGTGAATTGGAAGCAGACCCCTGCCCACACCATGGCACATCTGCACACAGCTGGTGCCAATGGAGCCTGAAAGCACACGCAGCAGAGAAGAGCACAGCCCACAACCACCTTACCTGTGGCTGCTGATTACCAACCTTCCACCTCTGTTCAGGTCTGTGAGTGCTTCTTTCCGGACAGCTCTTCTGAAGTGCTGTGCAGATGGGCACGTGCATCTGAAGCACTCTGAAGCACCAGCTGTTGGGCCAGCAGCTCTGCTCCAAGCTATGCTCACAGTAGTTCTGTTGTTCCAAAAACAAGCCCTGCCAAAACCCACCGCTAAGTAGAGCTCACATCCCAAGGGGACCATCATCACAAGCCACCTGGTCTCTTGAGCATCTGCAGGGCTTTGCAGCAGAGTGCTGGTCCCACAGCACACGCTTTGAAGGTGTTCTGTCTCACTTCATCTCAGACACTAGGTGATTTTCTTTTTTTTTAAACCTTGATCATTCAGCTGGCAAATGAGATTGTTTGTGCAAACTGCTAGATGCTTGGCAGGCAGCTCCCTGAGGTTTGCCGCAAACCCAGGCAGGATCGTTGCCACAGCTTGAGTCCCAGCACACTGAAAAGCTCCTAAGTCAGATGCAAAACTTGTTTGGGGTGAGGCCATGTCTTGGAAACTTTTGCTTTAGCAGCCCAAGGCCACTAAGCTTCATGATGTTGGTAGTAAGTATGCAGGCCCTGAGCACCAAGTGAAATATCTGCCCTAGGTTTTGGTGCCAAACAATATTGCACCCTGGCTGCTACCACTTGGTGCCACCGAGTGTCACAGATCTGCTGCCTTCCTGTACCCCAGGGCATTCTCAGATGCTCTGTTCTCTTTTCACCATCATCCTGATCCCAGTACCTCCAAAACAACCACCTCGCTCACTCTTGAACTTGGTCTTGTGGGCCCTGGGCAGAGTCACACTGGCTGAGGGACAGCCTGCCCATCCCCTGCACTGCAGTCCCCTGAGACTGTCATTACACATGCTCTGAGCCCTGGGTGAGGTCTGGGAGAGGAGCAGGTGCTGAGGAGGCAACTGTGAGGCCATGCAGGGGTGTCACAGCCTGCGGCAGCGCAGGCACAAAGCAATTCTGCTTTTCTAAGGGAGTGTCTTAGACTTTGTCTGAGAGCACTGGGTTGGTGGTGTCCTTAGCCACCCTTCCACACTTTCTTGCGTGGCAGAGGCTGACCTCACAGGAGAGCCCTTTGATTTGTTCAACAAATACAGGTCATTCCTCATGTAGTTCATTGAATCTCCACCTGTACTCAGCACTGGTGAGGCCACATCTTTAGTACTGGGCCCTCACAACAAGAAAGAAATTGTGGTGCTGGTGCAGGTCCAGAGAAGGGCAACAATGCCATTGAATGGTCTGAAGAACAGGACTGGTGTGAAGCAGCTGAGGGAATCTGGAGCTGTTTCTTATGGAGGAAAAGAGACTGAAGGGAGACCTCATTGCTCTCTACAACTCCTCGAAAGGAGGTTGGAGTGAGGTGCATAAGATGAGAGGACATGGCCTCAGATTGTATCAGGGGAGATTTAGATTGGATATTAGAAGAAACTTCTTGAATAAAAGGGTTCTTGAAGACTGGAACAGCCTCCCCAGAGAGGTGGCAGAATCTCCATCCCTTGGAGGTGTTTAAAAGCTGCAGAAATGTGCTGCGGAGGGCCATGGTTTAGCACCAGACTTGGTTGAGTTAGATAGTGGCTGGACTTGGTGATCTTAAAGGTCTTTTACAACTGAAGTGATTCTACATTTCTGTGATTCTATGGTCAACAAATTCCTAGTTTGAAATGTCACTTTGTTGCTCTTCTGCCTGCAGAAGAATCAGAGGAAATTGTCCAAATGCTCCCTTGTGGTGCAAGCCACACCAAGTAATCAGCTTTTGAAAACAGGAGCATCAAGCTGAGGACGAACTCCCTTCAGCCACTTTGTCTCTTCTCCCATTTCTTTGGCTTTCAGTAACCTTTTTCACTTCTTACAGCCTCAGCTATTTCCTTTCACTACGCTTTAGCTCCTATGTTTCTGCTTACAGCAGCCCACCTCTCTCTCCTCCTTCCCCCTCCTACCTTCTTTCAAGACCTTCTTGAGAGCAAACCACATCCTTACGTTCCTTTCATTGTTAGAGCCTCCACCACTGCTGCTGTTAGGGCTCTTTGCTACTTTTTGATCAAGTAGTTTAGCACAGCTCTGAACCTAAACTGCTCTTCAGATGTTCCCATCTGCAGGTGTGCAGACCACCCCTGTGAGCCATGCGTCACATGTTTGAACTGAGGTCCCCTTAGCTGCACCGTATACACCTCAAACCCATAGATGATCCTTGCAGTAAGTGTGAGCTCTCCATCAACCTGAAACTCAGGCCAAGTCTGTGGTCCTGTAAAAATAGTTTGCTAAGCAAACTGCTGCACACTTCAGGGAAACAAAGAAGAAAGATGATTCCTGCTTGTGCCAGTTACTATGGGCTTAACTTTGTGGCTGTTAACACCAAAGGTAGGCATTGTTGACCAAATAGTAGGTGGTTGACTCAGGGTGGACGTCACTGAAGCACTGACTGAACTCTTGCACCCCTGGCAGCTTTCATACTTACCTGCAAAGACCATGGAGCAGCCATCACAAAGTCCAGCTGATGCCATCACCTCCACCCTTCAGCTTGCCGATGTCTTCCATTCTGTAACCCAAACAACACCCTGATCTGTAGAAATGTTTGGGCTTAGATTACATCCTGGGGGATTTGCCATGCTATGTCCAAGCAACGTCTCTAGCATAGTCATTCAAGTGGTTTTGCAGCTTGATGAACATTTGCCACATTGAGAAGAAACTTTCTCATTGACCTGGGACCACTCTGAAATGAGGCAGAAGAAGCAAACCTGCTTCTCAATGACTGTCACACTTAGTCCGTGGGAAGAAAATGGTTTTGCAAGGGTTGTACTGCACATAGAATCATAGAATTGCTTCTATTGGAGAAGACCTCTAAGACTATCGAGTCCAACCATCAACTTAAGACCACCATATCCATTAAACCATATCCCAAAGAGCCATATCCACACATGTAGGAAAGTCAACAGTGGAGGCCTCTGGACTGAAAGAGATGGGAATCTGCTATGCTGAGATATCTGTATGAGTGACATTTCCATTCCTGCAGGTCTTGTCTCAGACAATCAGAAGATGAATGCAGAGGGATTCATGGGAGCGTTGCTTCCCAGACATTTGGCATGGTGAACAAGAAGTACACTTCTGCAGGCTGTCTCCTGTGGCCAAGCTCAGTTCCTCTCAAGAAAGCAGAAATAGAACTGCACTGTCAAATACCTTGGATGCTTTACATCTCCAGCTGGCCTAATGAGGCAGGTGGCAGCTGTAGTTTCCACATTTCCTGCCTCTTCAATGAGCTCAAACGGGTCTAGACCCAGCCTTGACCCTAGCCCCAATGGATGATTCTCAGTTGATAGCGAAAAATTAAGTGCCTACACCCCCACCCCACCCCCAAGTGGCAGTCCTGCCTACCTAGCTGATGTTTTGAAACCATTATCGAGTGGCCAGATGGCCATTAACAGATGCCTTCAGTTACTTCTAGCCATAAGAAATGCTGACAGAAACCCTATTTTAGCAGACTTGAGTCTGACCCTGCTTGACTCCGATTTTGTCTCCTGCTTGCCCTCTGTATCCTGTGCAATATTTTCAAGATCAAGGAGGAGCAGATCTCAGCCCATCACAGTCAGTTATAGCTTGCTCACTCACATCCCACTGGGAGCACCAAACCACAAGATGCTTGCAGGGCTGTGAAGTCCCTCACAGCTGCTTGCTGTCATGCAAGGTTGTGCACGCACCAGAGGCACACAATGAACTTGTCGTTGCTCACTTCCTTTTTTTTTTTTTTTTTTGCACCTCTTGCTTCCAATTGCTGTATCGTCCTGGAAAGCTTCTCCTGCAAATCCTGGTGCTCCAGCCACTTTCAGTGTCTTGCAGCTCAGTCCTGAAGCCCATTGCTCCCTGTTAAAACCAGATTGAAATGGGACCTGGTGTTGTGGTGAGCCCACCTGTTAGTGCCACATCAACAGGCTTCCCACTTCAGAGGCTAGTGGCTTTAGCTCAGGCACCTCTGCATGCTGCTGCCCATCTGGATTGCAGATATCCCATAGAGACGAGGCTCCTGCATCTCTCATACTCATCCCAGCCAAGCCAGAGAACAGTAACAGACAGCCTTGTCATAGAATCATAGAACCATTAAGGTTGGGAAAGACCTCTAAGATCATCAAGGCCAACCTTCAGCCATCAGATGTGATCCTGCCACAGCCCTAGGACGTCTGCATGGACAGAGCCATCACTGCCACCCCAGATACCGACAGAGCTGCACTCTTTTGTTTCAGTTGTGGCTCAGCTTTCTCAGGCTGCTGCCTCTCAGATACCTTTCCAGCAGAATGGTTGATTCCTCACCTCCTCCCTCCTGGGCTTCAGAGAAAGTATAGCTCGTGTCTCTGTAATGTGTACCTGCCAGGGTGACACCAGCATGGGGCCATGCTTCAGACTCCCTGTTGTCCTTGTTTCCCACCAGAAGAGCACAGCATCACCTTCACAAAGTAGTAGCAGCTTTAGCAGCCTCATGTCCAGTCAAAGCTTTTATTTTCATGTATTCTTATACACCTGGAAGTCCTCAGTGACCCTGGCACATCTTTTTTTTTTTTCTTCCCACAGCTCAGGGATTTTGTTTGAAGTGTCACATAATTACCTTTGTCACTACAGCTGCTCACAGGGCTCTGCCCTGTACAGAAATAAATCCAATTCCCATTCACATTCCTGCTGACTCTGCCCATCTCCTGCTGCAGCTTTGTCCATGGCTCTTGCGAAGAGCACCTGTGAGCTCCCAGGTTTTTGTCTGCTCCTCCTCTCACCCCAGGTGCCTTCTCCTGGTGCTTGCAGACGTGGTGCAGCCCACTGCTGCTGCCGCATCTCATTCTTCACATCTGGCACACTTGTGGCTTCTCTTGTCCATCACAGCACATGCAGCTCAGCAGGCTGATTCTGTGGCATTCAAGGTCAGGGGTGTCCATGCCACTCTGCCTCAGCTTTCAGTTTTCCCTCTGTTTGGTTTTTTCTGTCGTACACACAGCACCAGAACACAGCCTGCAGACATCTAAGCTCCTCTGCTCAGCGAATGCCCTGTTAATTCTGGATAGCTCAATAGCATCCCTGAGTGATTTGTCCCAGATCCAAATCAGAAATCAGAAACTTCTCAGTTAAGCAACCCCTCCTGCCTTAGATCTCTCCCAAATCCATCTCTATTTTCATGTGCTGTTTGTACTCTATGCTTAAAGCCACATCACTCGTGGATTTCATATGCAACACAGCAATATCCCTCTGCTCTCTGCTGTGCAGTTTCACACAGAGTTAACTCCACCAGCACTGCTGACACTTATTGCAAAGATGGAGTCCAGCAAAACCACCTGTTCTCAGGGGGGAGAAAGCAACTTCCCAACTAATCTGCTTTTTGCTAGACAAAGCTCACAGGATTGCTTTCATCTGTAAATTAAAAGTTCAATTGTGACATCTCAGCAGCAGGAGTCAAACGGATGTGTCAGCTATGAAAGCAGGAGGGGAATATCTTGGGTAAAGATGCCTCATTTCCTATGAATGCCTGTGGAAAACAGCAAAGCTACAGCCCTGCACATCAGAGAGACAAAAAACTTGAGGATGATCCAGGACAAGGGCAGTGCATCGATTTTCTTGGCAGCCAGGTGGAAGGTTGTGGAAGACATGGAGCAAAGTCAGAAGTTCCTTTCCTTGAATTAATCCGCTCAAGTTATGCCTTGTACTATGAAAGCCTGAGACTCCAGATGGGTACCTCTGCCTGTTTTCACTGCAGGAAAAAAAAAAAAAAAATTCCCCTCACAAAGGAACAATTTGAGAAACATTGGTAATTTCTCCCCAGTATTTTATCAAGAGTGAAATTCTAAGGGTGAAGAGATCATAGTTGCTCATCTCACAGCTATTCTGTTTGGTCATGCTAAATCTGAATTCTTGCTCAGGTTGTGTTCAGTGTCTTCTGTTGACCCATAAAGGACAAGGAAATGTCTTTAAGGTGATGACGTTTCAATGAGAGTCATTGATTAGGCAGTAAATCCTTGCTGCAGGAGTGTCTCTGCTACACATATCAAGATGAGGCCATGTCAGAGTCCAGTCACTACAGGGAATGCAAGAGCTTGCTTCAGGCAGAGGGACAGGGGTAAGTATGGAGGGAGCTTCCCTCTGCTTTACCTTCCAGCACTCAGCATAATTCACAGATTCACAGAATGGCTTGAGTTGGAAGGGACTTTAAAGACCATTTAGCTCCCTCTCAACAGATCCCTGTTCTTCTTGTGTTGGGTGCTCCAGAGCTGGATGTAGTACTTCAGGTGGGGGTCTCACAAGAGCAGAGAGGCAAAATTGCCTCCCTTGGGGAAAATTTGATTCCTAAACATGTGGGTGATGGATCAGCTGTTAGCTCAGCACACACCCATGTTCTGCAGAGTGTTGATAGTTATGATTATGGTCTGTTAAGAAGGCAATTAATGCATCGTTATATATTGGCCCTTCTCTTTGTGCCCTTTATGCTTTACCTGCCCCCTGTGCCCCCAGGGAACTGAAAACTCTAATCCACAAAGTCCTGTTACAGATCTATTCAGAGCAAATTCTGCAGGTCAGACCTGTCCACAGTAACATTTCTCAGAAGGAGTGCCAGGACCTGACAGTCTCAAAAGTGCCCACCAGCACCAAGATCTGCCACGACCAATCCAAAAGTGCTTTAGAAAAAGGCCACTACCATCTCCCCATTTTATGGGGGGCAGGTGAACCCACGGCTTGCCCAGTGCCACCCAGCTGTGGCAATGGGACAGAGGACAGACAAGGTCTCTGTGCAGTAGTGCTCCACATCTGCAGTTCATCCTTCTGCCACTCACTAACCAGCCATGAACAGCTGGCTCAGGCAAGATGAGTCCATTCAGGTTGAGCTGATCAGTTACACCAGCAGTCAGTTTGGAGATCTGGATCTACAAGTTACTTCTGCAGGTTTACACAGATCTGTTCCAGAGCCTGGCTAAACTTAAAAGATTCCCATTGACATTAGAAGAAACTTCTGCCCTGAAAGTGTCCCCAAAGNGTTGGAACTAGATGATCCTTGAGGTCCCTTCCAACCTTACCATTCTATGATTCTACAGTTCTATAAAGGTTGACTCAATGATCTTAAAGGTCTTTTCCAATCAAAACCATTCCATGACCTGGTTTGGGCCAAACTTTACATGATGGAAAAGGGATTAAACTGCAGCGTTCATTGTCTAAGACAATGCCCTAACCATAAGCCAAGGCTGTGGCTCTAGTTCAGTTGGTTGGTAATTCTGACAGTTGAGCTACCAGCACAAATTCCACATACTGCCTTATCATTTTAAATATAGGTGCATATTTTAATGATCAGATCCATCAGAAGACAGCAGCATGGAACCAGAAGTTCTGATGTCATGATGTCAGGTAAATGCAAGTGTTAAGATCACAGCCAGAAAGTCACTTAGCAGAATCACGGAATCACAGAATTAATCAGGTTGGAAAATACCTCAGATATCATCTAGTCCAACCTATCACCTAACACCTTCTAATGAACTAAGCCATGACACCAAATGCTTCATCCAGTCTCCTTTTAAACACCTCCAGAAATGGTGACTCCACCACCTCCCTCGGCAGCCCATTCCAATGCAAATCACTCTCTCTGTGAAGATCTTCCTAACATCCAGCCTAAACCTGCCCTGGCACAGCTTGAGGCTGTGTCCTCTTGTTCTGGCACTGATTGCCTGGGAGAAGAGACCAACCCCCACCTGGCTACAACCTCCTTTCAGGCAGTTGTAGAGAGCAATAAGGTCACTCCATAGCCTTTTCTCCAGGCTAAACACTCCCAGCTCCCTCAGCCACTCCTCACAGGGCTGTGCTCCAGCCCCCTCATTTTCTATAGAAAACAGTTTTCTGAGAAAAAGAAAATTTAGCACTTGCTTGTGTGTTGTCAAAGAGTTGGGATATAAAACACATAAATCCCCTCTAGTTGCTTCTCTATAATTAATTCATTTACCAACATGAAGTTTTGGGTCATTTGCCGGGCAGCTGGAGCTGGCCACCTGTCTTTGGCTATTGTGGCTCTGCCTGTGGCCAGTGGACACGCTCAGCCACAGAATCACAGAACTTTAGAGGTTGGAAGGGATCTCCAGAGATCACCGAGTCCAACCCCCCTGCCAAGGCAGGATCCCCTAGGGTAGTTCGCACAGGAACGCATCCAGGCAGGTTTGGAAAGTCTCCAGAGAAAGAGCATTCACAATCTCTCTGGGCAGCCTGCTCCAGGGCTCTGTCGCTCTCACTGTAAAGAAGCTTCTCCTCATGTGGAGGTGAAACCTTCTATGTTTCAGTTTATAGCTGTTGCTCCTTGTCTTACTGCTGCTGACCACATTGCCCCATCCACTTGACACCCACCCCTCAGATACATTGATCAGATCTCCTCTCAGTCTTCTCTTCTCCGGACTAAGCAGCCCCAGGTCTTTCAGTCTCTCAGCCGCATCCAGAGCAGTCAGCATTTGCAGGGGATCTTGGCTTTCAAGGCAGAGGCTGCCACCTTTCCGTGGCGTCTGACGAGTGAGGGAGCCTTTTGGGAAGGCAGCCCAGGGGGTGGGTGCCAGCATGCGAGACTGGGTCAGCTTGTATCCTGCAAAGCAGGGCCGGGAGATGCTGGGGCAGCCGCGGGAGCCAGTGCCTGCCCGAGGCTTCTTGGAAACGCTGCAGACGCGGGTGGGCGAGCCCCTCGCGCTGTGGGGAGGCATCGGTCGTGGCTTCCTTCCTCTTTTCCAAAGACGGAAACAGCCACCTCCACACGCCGTGCACTTCTGCTCCACCCCTGCGTGAATCACACTGATGGCCACCCAAGGTGAGAGGAGTAATGACAGAAATCTTCCCAGCCAGCCCTAGGTAGGGTGGTTGTGAAAGACTTGAGACAGGCAGGTCACAGAATCACAGCATGGTAGGGGTTAGAAGAAATCTCTGGAAATCATTTAGTCCAAGCTCCTTGCTAGAGCAGGATCATTCACAGTCAATCACACAGGAACATGTCCAGGTGGGTTATGAATGCCTCCAGAAGAGACTCCACAACCTCTCTGGACAGCCTGTTCCAGTGCTCTGCCACTCTCTGAGTGAAGAACTGCCTCCTCACGTTCATGTGGAACCATCTGTGTTCCACTCTGTGTCCATTGCTCTTTCTCCTGTCACTGGACACCACTGAGAAGAGTGTGGCTCCATCTTCTTGACATTCTCCCTTTAGATAGTGATAAGTGTCCCAGGTTGAGGACTATAGGGTTAAAAAATCCTCTAAGGGTCTAGAAGATTGTTATTCAATCCCATAGTTCTGCTATCTCTTCATAAACTCACAGCAAGGCCAGATCACTCTCCTTTCCTCCCTCTCCAGCCTTGTGTCTGGCTGGAGCTGCTTTTATCGGGACAAACATGTAAGGAGCAGACCTGGTTTGGGGCCTCCAGAGGCTGTGTTTAGGCCTATGGATGGCAGAGGCATGGGGGGAGGATTGGAGCACTGGGAACTGTAGATTTAGTTTTGGGTTGGGGAAAACTTCAAGGGGGTTCACTTACAGATTTTGTATTTGCCTTGTAATTTCTATCTGTAACTCTCCACATATAATTCTGTTTTTCTCTAATTCATTTGAGAGCTTCATTCTGTTGGCTCTTTAAACCCATGACAGTAAGCATTAATGAGATCCCTGATCAGTCTCACTGATCAGTCTCACCCAGGCTAAACAGCCCCAGGTCTCTCAGCCTTCATGAGGTAGATCTTCCAGTCCCCTTATCATCTTAGTGGCTCACTGATAGACTCCTTCCAGCAGTTCTTCATCCTTCTTGAACTGGGAGGCACAGAATTAGATGCAATATTCTGAGGCCTCACCAGGGCAGAGTAGAGGAGGAGGAGGAGCTCCCTTGACCTGCTGGTCACACTCATTCATTTGATAACCAGAAGGCAGCAGTAACTATTATTTAGTTTGCTAATAACCAACTCAAGGCTTTTGCCATTGATCCCAGCAATGCTGCAGACTGGTTCCCTGCGCTCAGGAAGGGATGTGCCAGAGGGATGGGCCACAGGTTTTGGTTCAGTGCTTTGAGACTCTCACCTCAAAACGCAGCAGCTGGAGCTCGGCAAAGCTGAGAGACATTCTCCAGCCCATGCAACCAGCACAACAGCTCCTGCAGAACGCAGACCTGGGTAATGACTTAGAGAAATGCTGATTTTAAAAATGGCACACAAAATAAACCTGTCACTGCGAGGACACCTGCAAGTGACAGAATCTTGCTTTCAAGAGCTGGCGCCTCAGAGCACAGCATGAAGGGCACACAGGTCGGCAAGGACAGGTACACAGAGATAACCAGTCAGGAGTTTTTGCACCAGCAGCTGCAAAGTAAATCTCTGAGACATAAAATACATCTCCTCACATCCAGAGGCACCAGCTCATTACCACAGCTTCTAACAAGGGAGTTTGGCTAACCTGCTTGTGCTGATATCTGCCTCTTTTCAGAGGCTGAACTGACTTTTAATTAAGTTAAGGTAGCTAACTTGCTCACAAAGGCAAGAGCAGACAAGTTGTTATCATGCTGAAATGAAGCTTTTTATTCTTTCTGCATTAACCTGAGCCCTGCACAGCAGAGGCATTAGGAGAAAGTGCTAGAAGACATGAATTGCCCCATTTGTCTGAAATTACTTTAATGGCTGTTTTCACTCCTGTGCAGCAGTGACACGGGAAAGGCTGAAAGGCTGAGATGTCTTCGTGTCTGATCTCTGTGGTGATTTATTCCATTGTGGTGCCATATATATATGTATTAAAAAATCCTTTAAATGCTTTTTCTTTCTCAATACAAGCTCAGCTCCCCCCACGATTGCAGAGTACATATAAAAATTAACCAATATTTGAAAACGGTTAATTAAAGATATCTCAGGCAAGATCTAACAAGGTTAGATCTAACAAGGCTGGATAACTTCCTGTATGAAAAATCGAGGTGGTGGTGGGGAAGATCTGAAACACATTTTTATTATTTATTCTTATATTGTGGTCTACAGACCAAGTAAATATAAAAAGGGTGGGAAATTTGTGTTTAAAATAAGGTAACATCTATTCACCACATTTTGAACATCGCTAAAGGAAAAGACTCCTTTTTGTGTTTGTTTTTCCTGCTAAATTCATAGTTTCTGATTTAACTCCCAATTGCTTATCTGTCCAACTTTTTCTCTGACTTATAGAATTCAGTAAATTAGTGACCTAAAAGGTACTTTTTCCCCTGTCAACATGAGAAATCAGACACTGACAAAAACAACATCGCTGTTAGGTTCCTTTTAAGTTCCAGGTATTTTCTCTTCTCCTTTTTTATTTTAAAACTTCTGACCTATTTTAATAGCAACTGAAGTAAAATTAGCAACAGAATAACAAACTGAAAGGAATTGGTTCGAGAAGATAAAACAGGAACATTTGGGCAAGGTCTCTTCACAAAATCAGAGTTGTCAGGGTTGGAAGGGACCTCAAGGATCATTCAGTTCCAGTCCTCCTGCCATGGGCAAGGACACCTCACAGGATCAGGTTGCCCAGAGACACATCCAGCCTGGCCTTAAAAACATCCAGGGGTGAGGCTTCCACCATAACCTGTTTCAGTGTCTCACCACCCTGATGATGAAGAACTTCTTTCTAAACATCTAATCTAAATCTACCCTCCTCTAGCTTAGATCCATTCCCCCTAGTCTTGTCACTGACACCCTAAAAAGTCCCTCACCAGGTTTCTTCTAGGCCCCTTTCAGATATTGGAAGGCCACTTAACAGCTTGACCCAACTGTGGGGAGGCTGCACGTTGTTTTGGTCTTCTCCAACCTGCTGTGTTTCAGAGCAAAAGAAGCTGGAACTTCGCATCTATGCCAAGCTGTCATTTGAATCTATTTTGAATATCAGATTTTTACCACGCTGCCATACCCAGGGACTCCATTGCCCAAGCAACACCAGCAAAACCACACAGGGAGGCTTCCACAGGAGACCACAGCAGTTCCTCACCCTTCATGCCATGTGCAGCACAGCTGCAGCTGTACAAGCCCCACCCTAATAAGCTATGGGAGTGAGAGACCTGGGGCTGTTTAGTCTTGAGAAGAGAAGGCTGAGAGGGGATCTTATCAAAGTCTATAAATATCTGACGGGTGGGTGTCAAGATGAAGGTGCCAGGCCCTTTTCAATGATGCCCACTGACAGGACAAGGATGAATGGGTACAAGCTGGAACACAGAAAGTTCCACCTCAAGCTAAGGTGACACTTCTATACAGAAAGGGTGATGGAGCTCTGGAACAGGCTCCCCATAGAGGCTGTGGAGTTTCCTTCTCTGGAGACATTCAAAACCCTCCTGGATGCCTTCCTGTGCAGCTTGCCCTAGGTGATCCTGCTTTGTCAGAGCGGTTGGACTTGGTGATCTCTGGAGGTCCCTTCCAACCCCTAACATTCTATGATTCTGTGAGTTCTGACGGGTCCAGATTTCACTCTTTTTGAGCACATCAGTTCTAGAGCTCAGAGAAAGCTGCATAATTAGACACTATAATGATGCACTTCACAGTTCATTTCCAGTGAAAAGTGCCTTTTACCCTCAAGAGCCTGAAAATAATGAGCCTGGGGAAACTGGAACATTATTTTTCACATATCACCAAACCAACTCCCTCTTGTTACTTTATCCTCTCTACAGTCTGATTTTAGAGATCAGCCAGCTTTTGGTGTCCTCGTGCTTTGCACTGGCTCAAGGATGCACAATTAAGAGGATGCCAGGCCACCCCTAAATTCCCTGTGCATCTTGTATGGTTTAATGGGCATGGTGATGTTAGGTCAACAGATGGCCTTGATCTTGGAGGCCTGTTCCAACTGAAACAATTGTGTGATTCTATCTCAAGGAAGACTATCCACTTTGCTTTACTGAATGGCAGGCAAACCTTGAACTGATTCTTCATTCTGTAAGAGACTGTAGCTAGATTTGTGAAATAAATCTTGCCGAGATAGGATGTTCAGTTATGGAGCACATCTTTGTCTCCCTGTGTCTAACACAACAAATCTCTGGAGCTTTCTAGTCCCTGAATCCAGCACCCCGTGGCAGATGCCACAACATCCTGGCCTGGTTACTGCTCTTCAACACATAAAACCAGCAGCATGATCTGTTGTAAACAAAGCTGAGCCCACAGAGAATAAAAAAGCATTTAACAAAACATGCTGGTAAAAATGCATCTCAAAAAAAGCCACAACCAGATATTAAATCCATCAGTGAGAGTGGGGACCATAAAAAACCTCCCCAACTGTAACAGACTTGAAGACTCACAAAGTGACATTTTGCTTGTGATCTTTAATGTTAAGACAGTAACAATGGCTACTTTTCAATTAGGGTTACAGAACCCTAAACGTTCAGTGAAGAGGCATGGCAAGAGCTGCGCTGTAGAAACATGGTTCTCCGAAAAGCCAAAAGGTTTCGAAGCAAGCACTGCACACACCCCGCTGCGTGTGGGCCTCCGCAGCAGTATCGTGCCCTTTGGGTTCTTTTACAAACATGTCAGTTTTAGTGTTTCAGGGGACAAAGGATTTGTGCTCAACACCTGAAGAGAAAGTGAAGCAGGGAAGAGTACAGGAAAGATGGATAGCGACGGGAGCCCTTGCCTTGTGTGGTCAGGTGCAGAGGCTTGTAAAGATTTAAAGCTGGTATGAAAACCTCGCGTGAGACCAGAATGTTTTTATGACTTCCCTTACAATCAGGTTGATGAGTGGTAAATATTCACTTGCCTGGCAGTTGGTAGGACCATCACAACAACAAGCATCCTCTGCATCACTGGTATTCAAGGTGCCCACAATGCAAATACTTGCTCACCTGCATCACAAGTGAGGTCCTCTTGGATTCACAGGAGGAGAATGGTTTAATTCAGAATTTCTCTTTATGGAGAAGCTCAGAGGTAGGACAAAGTATGGAGAGGAGCACCTAGCCAGTTTTTCAGGGACAAACTATAACTACACATCGGATTTGAACCAGCCAAGAACACTGCATCCATTCCTGTGGAAATGGATGCATTGGAGTTCAGTCAAAATAGACATGGGTCATTCCCTCGGGATCCTTGTGGAGAGAGAATTACCCTACTGTGCTGTGTGCAATCTTTTATGGCACCATGCTATGAGCCTCTCCAACGTCAGCTCTGAGATAGATGGAGAACAGGGAAAGAGAGGAAAAAAAAAATCTTGCTGCACTAAGAAATCCCCTAGGGGATTTCCCTTATGGGCAGCAGAAACGTTGGGATGAGACAGATCTGCAAGGCTGAGAGGTGGTGGTGGGACAGAGGGGACGCATAACCTGAGGAGGAGAGGAACACCACAACACATGAGGAATATACAGCATTGTGCGTTGTCCCCACTCCACCTTCTAGCAGAGTTCTTTCACACACATGAAGTTTCCATCTCCTTACCGTGGCTTTCTGTGCAGGAGGGTAGCTTGGCCTGAGTTGGGCACACCAGGATTTGCCAGGCTCCTCAGGTGCAGAGCCTGTTCCAGTCTTATTTTTATACAACCCAGACAGTTAAACTTGGTATGCAAATGCTCAAAACTACATTGTTTAGCCCTGCTCAATATGCACGTTCAACATTGCCAGGTAGCTAATTTTTCACTAGAGGCAGTGACAGGTTTCACTCAAACCATCTTTTGGAAAGAAGTATACTGAAAATACAGGAGAATTTTAGTGCTCATGGAAAAAAAAAAAAAAAAAAA
>WBNM01027411.1:327963-346519 GCA_013399055.1 Ramphastos sulfuratus | reverse complement strand
AAAAAAAAAAAAAAAAAAAAAAAAGCCTTTCATTCCTGAAGACTGAAATCTTTTGCCTCCAGAATTACAGCAGGGATAACAGAGATGATGACAGCACAGATTCATCTTAGTCACCTAAATCACATGCCTAAACCAGCCCTGATTGCAAGACAGAATCACAGAATTAACCAGGTTGGAAAAGACCTCTGAGATCATTCAGTCCAACCTATTACCTAACCCTTCTAATTAACGAAACCATAGCACCAAATGCTTCATCCAGTCTCCTTTTAAACACCTCCAGGGATGGTGACTCCACCATCTCCCCAGGCAGCCCATTCCAATGCCAATCACTCTTTCTGTGAAGAACTTCTTCCTAACATCCAGCCTAAACTTGCCCTGGTGCAGTTTGAGACTGTGCCCTTCTGGGGCTGTAACACGGTGAGATCAAGGAAGAATCAGGTTAGTTTCCTCCTGGATTGTCCTGTCTTTGACGACATTGCTGAAGAACAAGACTAGGATAACAAACTAAATCTCACAAAGCCATGGGACAGCTGTCAAGTGTCACTAATTTTTGGTTATTCCCATGCTGGGTGCACTGGATTTGAGTACTGTTACACAGTGACTTGGGCATGTCTAAGAAGTGTTAGGCTTGCCAGTAGGCTGTTTGTTATATGGATAGGACAATTTGCTTACGTGGTTAGCTAAAAGACGACCCTCCAAAATATGAAAACAGTCAGGCTTTTACAACAACATATATCAGAGTCTTTTAAATAAAATACACCAGGGTCAGATTTTATACACTAAGTTCTTGAAGTAAAAAAATACTCCACGTGGATGGGTGTGTCAGGGTTGGTTCAGGCAGAAGTTTGTCATTAAACAAATGCAGACAAACCAACAACCAAGAGAAACAACAACAAAAAAAATCAGCACAGCTGTTATCTGCACAACTCCAGGCCAGGCCAGCTCCAGTCAAGGATGGCAAAGTCCATATAGAGGCTTGTGAAGAAGGGCAGGTATCTGCAGCTTTCATTTTTCGAGACAGTGCCCGTGTGTTTCGGGAGGGGAGCTGATCAGATAAAGCACACATCTGTCTCATTAGGGGCACCTGCGCTGTGGTCCTACCAGGAAGCCTCCTTTGAATCACCTCCCATTCTCTCTGCTGCAGTATCTTTGTGCAAAGACTGGAACAACCAGCACAAGCAAAACCATCGCTGATAGTCCTCAGAAGATCTTGCACTCATTGAGGGAGAAGAGCTTCCTCCGGTTCTGCTTTTTGTCTTGGTTGACTGCCGTCCTCACGGCACACTCAAACACCTGCTGCACGCCGCGGCTGCTGAGGGCAGAGCACTCCAGGTAGCCTTTGGCTCGCACGTCCTGCGCCAGCCGCTTCCCGTCCATTGGGCTGATGCAGGGGGAGCGGGAGGTCCCCACATCACGCTGGTCAGTCTGAGTAGCCACTACCAAAACAGGGATGTGGGGCAGATGGCTGCGGATCTCCCCTATCCATTTGTTCCTCAGGTTCAGAAAGGAGCTGTGGTTTGCCACCGAGTAGCACATGAGTACCACATCTGCCTGCTGGTACGAGAGGGGGCGAATGCCTTTGAAGGCATCGCTGCCAGATGTGTCCCAAAGACCTAGGCTGATCTGTACACCATCCAGGAAGACATCCACTCCGGTGTTCTCATACACAGTGGGTCTGTAGTCGTCTGGAAAAGTGTCAGAAGTGAAACGAACCAAGAGAGAGGTTTTCCCCACCGCAGAGTCTCCCACCAGGACGCACTTGACTGAATCCAGCATTTTACTAAGGTCCAGGGCCAAAGGCACCCTTTGCTGCACAGCAGGAGTGGGGTGGAGAGATGCAGAGGTCTCAGAGGCTTTCTAGATAACTTTCCATTTGTTGAGAAAGCTTCCAAATCTCTTCAGTGCTCAAGACTTGAGTCTAAAATCCCCTTTGCTCCCACACGGCTCTCTGGTGCTGTGGGTTTTAATTCTTCAATGAGTCAAATGATACTTCTGAAAAGAGTAAAAATAAAATGTAAGGTTGATAACCCAGAGGACAGGTCATTCTTCATCAAGATAAAGGTACCTAAACACATTTTTGGACAGCCCTGGGGAGTACCCCACCTGCTGAATCTTGCTGTTCCTTCCCAGCCAGCTGTATGTGCAACAGCCATTTATGTAAATAGCTTTCTCGCCGCTCCACAAGGCTAACACACATCACCTCTCCCATTCTCCAATGGCACAAACTATTCTTTCTCTCCAACTGTCTAAATAACTAATAAAATCAATTTAACTTCGGTATAACTGCTACTAACCAGCTTGTAGTGAGACATTTCCTGCTTCTAACTTTCACTAACACCGACAGAATCCTGAATCCCTCCTAACTGATGAGATTCCCTTGAAAAGGCTCCCATGCTCTCAAGAGGCAGTCAAGAGGGAAAATGCCCTTCACTAACCAATCTGACTAATTAATCAATCCTGTAATGAACAGTAACACAAAAGCATTTGTGACAATGAGGAAGCAAAGACTTCAGGTGTGAATCCCAAGTAACATGAACCTCATCAGACTGCAAAAGCAATGAAGGATTAACAGCACAAACACAATAAAAGTTCCATTTTTCCCCCCTTACAGACCATTTTCAACAAGCAAGAAGCACCAGCCAAAGAAAGCCACACCACCAGTGCTTGCCCTGGTTAAATCATTTCATTTGAAGGGGGTACAGCTGCCATGACATTTACTCAGTTGTAAAACTGAACTGAGAGTACCTCCTTGGAGCATGCAACTGCTTTTGAGCTCCTGCCAGCATTCAGTCAAATTTTCCTGTTTCGAAAGTGTTTTGCCTCTTCCCCACGAGCTGCGTGCAAGGTTGGCTGCTCGCACAGGGTAACATACAAGATGCTATGAAAATCACTAACTGCAAAACTGAAGGCAAGCTAGTTCTGCTCCACAGAAGTCATTTAAGAAAGTATCGCTGCACGGCTTCAAGATGTCCTGTCTATGTTACGCCAAAAATGTATTTCTGTCTCCTTCACAGTCACAGAGTCATGGGGTCACAGAGTCACAGAGTCATACAATCAGAGAACCATAGAATCACGGAACCACAGAGTCATAAATGAAGAGAGGAGTCACAGCTTAAGGTTATATGCACAGAAATGAATGATGGCAACAAAAAGCATCTACTCTACGTTGCCATAACAGTCTCCACCTTCACCAGTCTAGCCCCCACCAACACCTCCCACATTTCTGGTACACTCAAAGCTTTGGCTAACCCTACAAAGGGCAAAAATAAGGGGAAAAAAGAGAAAAGCATTAGATGAGCTTCAAGAGAACATTTTCCAGGCACTGAGAACTGCTACTTGCAACTCGCCTGCTTTCATTTTGTAGCAAGGTGGTGCCCTGTCTCCTCTCATGCTGCCAGAATCTCTCCCACCTGAAGCACCAGCCAAGAGAAGAGTGTCATCAGCTTGGAACCAAGGCACATTGTTTTATAGAGGCAGCCACAAGCTGGCAGGGCATTCCTCCTGCGTGCTTGAGTTACCAGTATCTGGAGGAGTTACTGCAACAGACGGCGCTTCCTGGTCTGCTGGCATGACCAGGCTCTTGACAGCTCAGCTTGCTTCTAGGAAGTGGGATGGAGGTTGAGGTTGCTTCATGGTATTCCTGGTTTCCGGGAAACAAACTGCTCTGTGAACTGAAGCTTTGGTGGCAGCAGCTGGACATTTGCTGTTAAAGATTCAGTAGGTCTACCTCCACTGTCTCACCATCTCCACTCCCCAAATGAGCTCTCAACGGAATTAAGACATTTGCAAAATACATCTATGAAAAATTTGAGAGGCATACTCAGAATACACAGTCCCACGACCTAAATGGATCATCACCTATCATTCAGGGTATTCTACTTCTAAATTGTATCAGCAGAACAATATGAAAACATCACAGTTCACCAAAAGCCAGCTGTGTATGTTTCAGACAAAGCTGTGTGCTCCCAGTGTGTGCACCAAGTCTGCTTCTCAGAACAAACATTTCTGTGGTGCAAGAATGCCTTCAGGATCAATATTTTGTGTATGCCTGCATGTGGGGGACGGACATCTGAAGCATGACTTTTGCCATTTCATGAATGACAGAGCCGAGAAAAATGATAAAAGAATCATTTTCTGGTACTCAGCTGCTTGATTACCAGGTCTGATTATGTTGGCTTGGAACCCCTCTGCTACGAAGACAGGCTGAAGTAGCTGGGGTGGTTCAGAATGGAGAAGAGAAAGTTCTGGGGAGACCTAATAACAACCTTCCAGTACCTGAAGGGTGCCTACAGGAAGGATGGAGAGAAACTGTTTACAAAGGCCTGCAGAGATAGGATGAGAGGCAATGGTTTGAAACTAGAGTAGATTTAGACTGGATGTTAGGAATGAGTTCTTCACTGTTGAGGGTAGTGGAACACTGGAATGGGTTGCCCAGGGAGGTGGCTGAAGCCCCATCCCTGGAGATATTCAAAGTGAGGCTCAACAGGGCTCTGGGTAACCTGATCTAGTTAAGGATGCCCCTGCTGACTGCAGAGGGTGTTGGACCTTTGGAGGTCCCTTCCAATCCAGACCATTCTATGATTCTATGAAATTATAAAAACATTAATGGAAAATATATAAGGGACTAGTGAATATGGCTAGTAGAGACGCACAATTAAAAACAAAAAGCAACCCCTGAAATATTCCAGCATGCCACTGCAAATTACATTGTTCTACAACTCATCAACAACATGAATCAAAATGAACAGCATGTAGCAAGGTCCTTGTTCTGGTCCTGTGGTCCTGTGTGGATCATAGACATCTGCAGTACTTCCAGAAATAGTTAGGGCTACATATAGGATCACAGACTGACATGCATATTAAAGAGATCATTGTAAGTACATGCATAGCTTGTCCTTGACACAGCCTCAGGGTAAGCAGTATTAGTGTATTAAAATAATTATGCAGGTTCACTCATTTAATGAAAAAATCTCCAGATTAAACATCAACAGAAAACTATGTCTTTTAAAGCACAGGCCAGAAATGAGCACCTCAGTATACATCCATTTGTGTAAATATTCGCAAAAGCTTTGGTTTCTTTCTCTCATACCACAAACAACAACCTTCGATCTTACTACACCCATTGACAATCTGCATGGAAGCTTCTGATCACAGGTGGTTGAGTCTAAGCTGCTGACAGATTTCTTTTCCCCCAACAACTTGGTTTTCTAAACTTTACTAACTTTATCAAGTCCATTTTGGATCTGGAATTCCAGATATAAACTTCCATCTTCTTTTATGTTACTTTGGTTTATGCTTTCATCACTTTTAACAACAGGAGATACTATTTGAATAATAAGATGAAGGGGGTTACAGTATTTATCAAGTGTAAGAATTTATCTCTAGTTCTGATGAGAGATCTTTAATAAACTGTGAGAAAATTCTTGCACAGTTCTGGCTAAAGCACTGGATTTTCAGCTGTATCATATTGTCTAAGTAATTAAGCAACTTTTTTAACCTTTTTTTTTTTTTTAAACATATTTTTGTTCCCTCTGCTTTTGAAATACAAAGTCTTAGCACTGAACTGTGGAAAATTACCTGTGGATTCACCTGAATGTACATACTGTGGAAAATTAATCTGAATTTCTTGAAACAATTCTACCAACAAAGGAAAGCAGGATAATCAGAAGTTTATCAACTAAGCCAAAACAGATTTCAATTCATGTCAGGAATGCCTCTGGCATCTACTCTAAGTTCACCGTGAGTATGGCTCACTATGGCTAAACATCTGCAGGGGCTGGACTGTGCCCTGTGACAGGGGAAAATAAAAAGACCCAGGAGCAATTAATTTCAAAACCTACCTTGGATATTGTCAGTGCATGCTTGGGTAGGCTGGCATTTGGAAGGAATTAGCTCACACACAAACAAACCATGCAAGCAAGACAAGCAGCTTGTTAGCTCAGGCAGTCACAAAATGCTTCAGAGAGTTAGAGCAATTAACATGCTAACTAATATTGCCATTATCTGGTCCCCACCAAAATTACATCTCAGTGCAATTTCTGTCAATAGCAGGAGAAGAGCAGGCTAATTTTTCAGTTTGAGCACTGTGTACACAAGCTCTCGAAGAGACCTGACATTGTGAGGAAACACAAGTATTTACACTAATAAAGAAAGTTGAAAAACACTGGGGAGACTTCCACTTGCTGTGCCATGTTCAAATGCATGTCCTGCCTTTCCTCGCCCGCATTACTCCTATAAGTCCCACCTCATGCAGAGGTGGGGTCTGCAAACCAGTGCCTACAGTTCTTCTCTGCTGTGTTGATTGTAATCAGTGCTCTTGACTACACCTTAGACACATAAAAACTCTCCTTGGGTCACTTAGAGGCTTTCAAGGAGAGGAAGGAGATCTAGAGATGTCCCTTACCGAACAGAATAGCGTGCAGCTTTACACCCTCACCTCTGTGGATGCACTGGGCGCTGATGGAGCCTCACAACAACTCAGAGAGCAGGAGAAGAGGGAGAAGCAGAAGGAAAGCTGGAAGAAAATCAAGAGAGGGCAGAGCTGCTGTTGCCTGGGTAGGGGCAGCAGCCAGAAGAGGCATCAGGGAAACAATCGGCCCCCATACGGAAACACCGCAGCCGCTGCGGATCCAGTCTGGGCGCTCCACTAGAACACCAGGTTGCCGAGGTGATGCTACCTCGTTTTCAGCTCCGTGGGTGAGCTGTGCTTGCTCCATTCAAATACAAACCTCCCGACTGCTGCAGGAACCCTTGCTGCCACAGAACGAGGCTACTGGAAACTAAGACATCAGCCTTAGTCTGCCTGGAGACTGCAGCTGGTCTGCAAGCAAATGGCCCCTCACTGCAAAGTTTCCTGTCACACATTCATTAAGCCGATGCTTTGACATTTTCATTAGCTGCCTCCTGCTTTTCAGACTCGTTTTAAGATCATTTTGATCTACAGCACTAGTCTTGCTTGTCTGGGAAAAGCCTCCCACCACCTCAATGTTTCAGTCCATAGTTGCATTGAGTGGTGCCTTGAAGAGCTGCCTCACGGCCCCTATCTATGCAAAGTGCTGCATCTTTTCCCCAAACTACTCCACCAAAAACTGTGCATTCAACTGAATCACTTTCCAAGTAGGCTACCGTAGGGCTCATCTTTATTCTCTATCCCGTGGGCAGGGTGGCAGCTTATTTCACTGGCAGAATGTTTCAGCTGTCTTCTGTATTTATCATGCAGATGGATCAATTATCAGACTACCTCTCAATGTATTGTTTTATGCTTTAAAGCATTGAGAGAGTCCCAGAAGCTTGGATGAGTGTTTTTATGCAGATATTTTATCCTTATAAGTACAATCATACCTGCAATGGCTTCCCAAAGTTAGAAAAGCAAGCAACATGCAGCCAGTCTGTACTTTCAAAGCAAGGATGTCTTACTTAAAATTCAATCTTCTGGCATTAAAAGAAATTGCGGACATAACAGCTCAGAAGTTTTTCTTTCACTGCCTTATTCACAAAATGCAAATCCTGTCCTTGTTTTCAAATTTCAATGCTTTGTTTTGGAAAAAAAAAAATCATTATTTCTAATTTACAAACGTTAAGGAAAACTAAAGAAATTTACATTTTTAAAAAATAAATTTAAACAAAGTTAAAGAAATTTAAGACAATCACTTTCTTAGGAGCCTTTGCGAAAAAGTCACTTCTGAATCAAGGCAACACCTGAAAAATTAAACCTAATTTTCTTTCTTTCTTTGATGGCTTTAACAATGGAAATTGAAGAAAAAGATTTATGATAAAATAAATTCAGTCATCTTACCAGCCTTATTATTATCAAGAGAGCTCAAGTCATCAGATTTAAAGGAAATTCACTTTTATTGAGACTGGGGAATGTTGCTATAAAATGACAAATGCAGACCAATGTTATTTACAAGACAAAGTGAGATGTGAAGGCCTAGGAAAGAGATGAAATGTTTCCATGTAAGAAAATGTACATATGTACACATAGCCTTACACACTGCACTTACACATGAAGCTGTGTAATGAGAGATCTCAAAGAAAAGATTACTAGCTCATTACTTTAGTAATAGTGCCTATAATGAATATATATATAAGGGATAAATGCATTTCTAAATATCTAGATTTACTATAGTCACTGAGAAAGACTAATTCTCATTTTAATTACTCAATTAAACAAAAGAAATATTTATCTTATCTTCAAGAACCCTTTAGCTGTGACTAATGACTTACAAACTAAACATAAACATGAACGGTTTGAACCACTCCAAAAATTAACAAAAGGTCTGAAGTACTCTCATGTATTGATCCACGATCCAAAATTCAGGAGTCAGTGAGCTCTGGCAGTGCTACCTGCTTCAAAACTCAAGCCACGAGTCTGAAGTACTTTTTCTCCACGCGTTTACAGGATGGCACATGGTGGACTGTGTGGTGCTCATGGCACTACAGAGCATTTTCAGAAGTGACCCATTTTCATACTGCATCCTCTCCAAATTAAAATTTAGGTACATCAAGTGTAGGAAAGTAACCCCTTCACAAAGGACCAGCTCTTGTGCCGTTCTCACTCTAGTCCAACATCATCCAAAGCCAGGAGAAAAGGAGCGGTGTGTCATGGCCAGAGCATGGCAAGTGGCCTTGCACTTGCTCTTACCGAGCCTTGCCCTCCTGCAGGGCATGTCACCTTCCTTTCACAGGTCGCATTGGGTTGGAAGACACCTTCAAAGGTCATCTTGTCCACCCCTCCTGCAGTCAGGAGGGACACCCCCAACTAGATCAGGCTGTTCAGGGCCACATCAAGTCTGATCTTGAATGTTGCCAGGGATTAGGCCTCAAAGACATCCCTGGGAACCCTGTTCTAGTATTTCATCATTCTCATTGTAAAGAACTTCCTCCTGATGGCCAACCTAAATCTACCCTGTCCCCGTTTAAAACCATTGCCCCCTGTCCTGTCACTACCAGCCATTCTAAACAGTCCTTCCCCAGCCTTCCTGCAGGTGCCCTTCAGATACTGAAATGTAGCTATAAAGTCTCTCTGGAGCCTTCTCTTCTCCAGGCTGAATAGACCCGACTCTTACAACCTGTCTTTGTAGGAGAGGTGCTATAGTCCTCTGCTCATCTTTTCCACACTTTCCTGTGATAATTTTTCTTCTCTGCTCTTAAATAAAGTTGAAATCCTTGCATCTCACCACAGACACAGTCATAAATGGAGCAGCTGGTGTGCAAATGTCACCCATGTGTATGTTCAAGCACATGTTCACCAACCATCTGTCCATCTGCGTTCTCTCATAGGCTCTGGTTTTGTACACACACACATACACACTGGAGCCTTCTGTGTGTATATATATGTGTATATATATATACATATATATATATATATATGATTTTGGGGTCCAGATGGGGATCCAGATGAACATGGGTAAAGTTCTACACTCCAACTATAGCCCTGCCGCACAAACCTACGGAAAGTCAGTCTATCGGAATAGGTTTGCCATTTAAAAACCAAATTTCCACCCAAGTGTAACTTCACTGTAGCCAAACTGAAGGACTGATATTCTAAAATGCATGATAATTAAGTAATTTACTTCAAGGAGACTACTCTGTGTAGAATTATTCACATGTGGAAATGTTTTCAGTTTTGGGCCCCAAACCACTTCAAATTTTTCATGCCACATCCTCTTTTAACGTAGTTCACCTACCTTGAAGTTTGAGACGAATCAAAAAGGCACATACAATACATTTTTGTGGATTGTTTTTTACAGGTTTAACTCTTTAAAATCTCACCAAATTTTTTTTTCTTCTTTGGCTGACAAAATGTGAAGTATATTTTCTTTACAGCATTCAATGACAATTGTGTTTTCCTTCCATAAAGCCTAGCCTTTCCCTGTTTCTGTTTTTACCACCTGTATATACAGCTATAATGATCATGAAATACTCATTTCCCCATCACACTCAACTGATCTTTTTTACTTTAAAATAAACCCACCCCAGGGAGGTGAATGAATCCCCATCCTTGGAGGTGTTTTAAAGATACACAGATGTGGTGCTGAGGGACATGGTTTAGCACCAGCCTTGGTAGCGTTAGATAATGGTTGAATCTGATGATCTTAGAGGTCTTTTCCAGCTAAAGTGATTCTATGATTATAGAAATATATATAAATATACACATCGATATCCATTCATTTGCAGAAGACTTTGCTACAGATTGGTACACGAAACAGAGTCATATTCAGGGCAAGGCACCTTGGTATCATTTGAAAACCTGCATGCGTGTTTTGCATCCCAGAATGAATGCACCACTGAGATCACTGTGTTCTTTAAATTATTTCCACATATAGGTACTAATGGGTATTTGCATACACATAAGCAGAAATTACTGCTGTGATAAAAATCTAGATTTGCAGTAACCAAGGCATCTAAGTGATATAATAGAGTCATAGAATCATAGAATTATTTCAGTTGGAAAAGATCATTGAGTCCAACCATTATCTAACTCTACAAAGTCTGGTGCTAATCCATGTCTCTCAGCACCATATCTCTGCATCTTTTAAACACCTTCAAGGAATTCAACCACTTCCCAGGGGAACTTCTTCCAGTCTTTGAGGACCATTGCAGTCAAGAAATGTCTTCTGATGTCCAACCTAAACCTCCCCTGGTGCAACTCGAGGCCATTTCCTCTCATACAATCACTTGCTACTAGGGAGAAGAGACCAACACCCACCTGGCTCCAACCTCCTTTCTGGGAGTTGTAGGGAATGAGGTCTCTCCTCAGTCATGTAACTGATAGCTAAAAGTCTTACACCTATAAAGGAATTAGTCACCCATGGTACACAACTATGTTCCTACCATGCCTGCAGCACTGAACTACTGTTAGACACATCTTCACATGTGTTAGACACATGAATTTATATATTATATCCCACAGATGTGTAACATAGTAAAATGCTTAACAGCCTGGCAGCTATACACACATACTCGTGTTTGTAGCAAAAAGGGCTTCCTCTCTTCCAGAGCCTGTGTCAAATCACTGCAGCTGGAGAGGGCTGACTTCAGCGTAATTCGGCTTTAGCCTAGGGCAGGACTGCACTCCTCTCCCTTGTTTGCACAGTATTGGATCTTCTTGACTGGCTGCCGTAAATACAATAAAGTAATCAATACTAACAGTACAGATAAAAGCTAAGATATGAACTATATGTGTGATACAATGCCCTCCTCAACCTGAAAAACTCTTTAAAAAATTGTCCTACCACTTTTTTGCTGCCCTCCATAGATCTCCAAGGTGAATTTCAGAGGTCTAATCCGGTTTAACATTGCTCTGGTTTTATAAAATGCCTACCACAAAACAAAGAGGCTCTCAAGCCCAGATCTTCTCCTACTAGCCTCATGGGGAGGAGAAAGAGGTTCTCCCTATTAATTACATTTTGTATTTGCATAAGACTGATTTCAGTGGGAGGTAATGGTGGAGGAGGAAAATATTAGAACAGAACTAGCCACTGTTTGGTGAGAGATTATTTTGTGATAAGAATAAAATGTGTTGAACATATAGGAGCTTTGAACAGCAAATAATGATGCCTCTGTTGATCCAACAATTCACAATAATGACTTCTTGTTAAAATATACTGATTAATTTTATTATTTTTTTATTTGAGAAGAACATATATTTAGTCTATTTCATTGTTCAGTTTTGCTGTGATGAATATGGAACTTCTGATGTTAATGAGCAAAGCCAGCAAAGTAAGCAGCAATAATTGGGTTGGTTATTTACTTTATAACACTGAGAACCTGGCTGACAGTTTTAGCTTTTCCCCTTAGAACTGCCAGCACCAAAAAGCTTTTCCTTGTCTCAGTATATATGAGGCTGTTTAAATTTCTAGATAGTCTAGATTTCAGCCAGAGGGAAACTGCCGTCATTTTAAGTTCATTCTTAAGTTCTGTGCACACATGGTCATTAAAATGTGAAAAATCTGGAGGGCTTGCTAGGGAATAATTTCACTCACTTTGGTGCAATACAACACATGCAGTTTTCATAACTTTTCCTGCATTTGTTGATTTAAAGTCTTTATCCTTTTGCTTTCTTCTATAAATTAAAATAGGTGTTGCCTTCCACAACTCAACGTTCATGCGCGGTACCCAGCACAAGGATAAATCGAGAAGTAATATGACAGGACAGGTAGAAAAATATTTTTTGCCATTACATAGCCTCCCTGGAATTCCTTAATTGCAGTAAATGAAATTAAACACAATAAATGGCCACACATACTTGCCTCCATCAAACTGCCTACCTCCTATGCCTAGTTATCATTAAAGGCCAATGGCAGATGAACATGCCGCCAAGATTTCTGGAATTAGCACAAGTTATATCTGGTAATTCAGCTTTTACATTGATTTCTACCTTGCACAAACCATATGCCAGAGGAGAATAGATATTTCAGGGCCTGTTCTCCTTTACTTTCGTCTGATTTTGGTATAACCTTAATCTCTTGTCACGTCTATGTAAAACATGGAATACAGTAGACAGCACTGGGTCATATGGAATAGGTTAAGAGGAGAAAAGCCTCTACTCTTTACCACCAAAAGTAATACATAAATCCTTCTCACTCAGTCTTCAGCTCAATATTATGAGAAACCATTTTAGATATTAAAAGTTGACATCTCTTTGGCTTTCAGCTGGTTTAAGGATCATGCAAATCCCCAGGCTACGGTAAATCTTAATGCGGAGTTTCTGGGTTGGGGTTTTTTTTTTCCAGTGGGATGCGGAGAAAAGTTTTCCTTGATTTGCTACATATTTTACATGGAAATGATCACACATGTGAAAAGAGAGATATTTTAGGAGAGCTACGTTTGAACATGATGAGAACATTTCCCGTGCTTTATCTTTGAATCCTGGCGGACTTGATTCAAGCTCAGAGATATTTTACCCAATGGCTTTTCATCCAGAATTAAAAGTCCATTGAAAGATACATTAATTTAAAACCCTTGCATTTAAATTGATGGAAACAAAATAAATTACATGAGGGATTTTTAAGGCAGATGTTTGATAATATGATTTTTCTAATGAGAAAAACACAAGCACACAGATGATTAGAGGAAGTTAATAGATAATTCAGTATGTCATTAATTCACTAACTTTGAATTCTAAAGACTCGATCAGTTTTTAAGCACAGGCTTTGGATGAAGGGGAAAAAAAAAAAAAGCAGGCTGCAAACTGTGTCCACTGGCATGCTATCAAGAAAAGGGAAGAATGGTTTTCTTGTGAGAGTGAGAGGTTTCACATTCTTTCAATGACCATATGAAAAGGAAATGACCAAAAGAGAACTCTAACTATATAGGGATCTTAGTGTCAGGTGTGTATTAGGAGAGCATCTGTAGTATGACATAAACCAGGGTACTTCAAAAGCAACTCGCTGTCACTCATGAGGAAAAGAGGTATCACCAGATGGTCCAACAGCCTCCAACAGGGCAAGTGTCAGTTATTCAGACTGGTACTCCATGTTTACGCTCATGTGTGGCAAGCGGCATTGAGTGGGGTGTGTAACCACAGCCCTTCGTGCCAGCTTCTGCCAGGATTGGTGCTTGTCCCCTCTTGGGTACATGCTGGCTCTTCCCTATGTAATAGGTTCACCAAAGCCCCACTTTGGGGAAACCCTCAAACCATAGCAGAACCCTGGTGTGGTTCCCAGCAGGGTCATATCTTTCATTAGGTAAAGACAAGCATGTTGTGCGCCCTACTCTCATACCTTAGGAATTTACACTTCTTCTTGGCTTCTGAAACCAAAGACCAAAAGCAATTCTTTGTTCAAAAGAAATCTGCTGCAGCCCTGCTCTGCAAGGAACACACACATGCAGCAAGTGTTCAAACCACGCTCCCAGCCATCCTCCAGCTTTTGTGCCCAAAGTCATGGCAATCTTCCAGCACAGCCTCCAGCAGAATGTGACTGCTGGGACCACTGCTCCTTGCTGCTTCAGCAGCTGCTTGTTTCAGACTCAACACACCAACGTTTTGTACCTGTAACTTCTAATGCTTGTACTCGGTCACATTATAGAGATTTTGCTGGCTTCAAATGTCTCCCTTTCCACAGCAGACTGATGGGTTGAGTGGGTTATGGAAGGTTTTCCAATACTTCACTGACATAAGAATTGAAACACAGCTAAATTCTGCTAAGCACATATGAAACTGTATTTGGGTTTGTGGAGAAGAGCTAACAGCAGGCCCACAAATTTTGTTGTTACATCGCTTTTTTGCATTGGTGTGATCCTGTCCAATATTTTTAAAGCCATAACACTTTAATAGTGGGCCTGAGACAGCTGCTGCCAACTTCTTCCCTTAATTATTATGCTGGGGTTATCTCAAGACATTTTTCAGCTGAAAGCTGTGCTCATAGCATGAAAACATTTGAAAACTTCTGATTTAATGAAACCACACAGTGCTGGCCAAAAAAAGGGAAAACCTAATTTGGAAATGATGTTAAGTGGTATGGCGTGATGCCTGAACTGTCACATTAAGACTTTGGGAAAAAAAAAAAAGGAAGTTTCACAGTTACTTCTTTTATTTCTTTTCAAACCATATGCAAAAGTGTCATATATATTTAAAAAAAAAAAAAAATCTCATTTTTCATTGTATGGTCAATGCCCAATCCAATTAATCACTTGAACAGTGCATTGGATAATGCTGACCGCTTCTTAATGACAACTATAGACTCGCAACACCAGCATCTGGCAAAGAAAATGGGAGGGTTTGCTTTCACAGAATTACAGAATCACAGAATATCTTTGGTTGGAAAAGACCTTCGAGATCATCCCCTCCAACCTTTCACCCAACACTGCAAGGTCACCACTAAACCATGTCCCTAAGCACCAGGTCCACATGCTGTTTCAATACTTCCAGTGATGGTGACTCCACCACTGCCCTGGGCGGACCATTCTTTAGAGAGAAGAGGTATTTTCACTGACATTTTAAAGCTCCTAACCCAGCTGCTCCTATGCATCTAGAACTGCACAGCAAAAGCAAGAGAGGAAACAGCAGAATTTCATATATCTACCTGAGTGTCCTCCCAACTGGCTATCAGAAAGTATCACCAAGAAAAGCTCCTTGGGAGCTCCTGCTGGTGCAGACCCACCACTCTACAAGACAGGACAGAGATGCAGCCAGCAGGGCTGTCACCACAGTTTCTGCTCAGTTCCTGTGTTCTCTGGGTATACTGCAAAGCATCCATTTACATATCTAAGGATTCACATGGCTTGCCCTGTACCAGAGATTCCCTCCCTGATAACACTGCTATCACCAGCTGTGAACAGCTGATAGGACGTTAGCATCAGTCTCTCATTGCTGGGTTAACACAGCAGGGAGAATGCTTTCATTCCATCCGCAGATTCACACTCCCAATGGAGCAGCTGAGTCATAGTCTATATATCACCAGAAAGCTGGTCACCAGGCTGGAAAAGTATTTTTAGCTTTCAATTCACAGTACTGTGTGTAGATAACAGGGACAGTCCTCTGATACAGGCCATGATGTGATGCCTGGTGCTCTTCTGCCCTGAGAACATCTCACAGAGTCAGAGAATACATCTGTCTGGAAGAGACCTCCAAGATCACCCAGTCCAAGAACATCTCACGCTGCCTTGGTATGAAAAAAAACCCTCAAAATGGGATTGAATAACAGGAATTTACAATCACTTTGCCCTGCTGATGGATTATGAATTTGTGTCTCGCCATACATGAAAAGCAAGCCAAATTTTTTTAGATCTTAACTCTTCACTTTGGAATTTAGACAGCAAGAAGAGATTGCTCATAAAAACACAGCTCCTCTATTAAATACAAACCCACTCTTTCTACTGGTTTGCAGCACCTAATCTAGTGAAAAATGTGGTGTTACGGCCCAGCGAGACCTACTCTCTCAGCTTAGCAGGAAGCAAGTGCATGTGTGGCTTTGCTACCCTGTGGTTACTGCCCAAGTCTCAAACATGGTATCCACATCAAGCCTGTACCCACTTTCTCTGGTAAATTTGACTTTGCTTTTATGATACATCTTCAGATCACCTGGATGTGGTCCTGTGTGATGTAATCTTATGTGATCCCATTCTAGCAGGGAAGCTGGAAGAGATCACTTCCAACCTATACCATGCCGTGATTCTGATTCTGTGAGACATGCCTCTAAAAAACGAGATTAAGCTCCATTCTAAAGTGAAGTAAGTGTCAGTGTATCTTCTTTTCTACTGGAACATTTGTAAATACCCACTGATCTAAATGGTGGCTTCTGGAAACATGAAATACAGAGGAGCATAAAGCAGCACACAATCCCACCTTACTCTGACAGCAGCAGCAGACAGGCATGTACTGATACAAAAAATAAATGCTGAGATGGGCTTGCTAACAACTAATTTAATTTCTCCTACCTTATTTTCCTTTGCAAGTATTTTCTTCAGGATAAACCTTGTTTTAAAGTTGGCCTCCTCCAGACACCACAGCTCCACTCCCACTCCATCCACAGGTGGAACCACAGCTGAAAGAAGTAGTCAAAAAATCTTAAAGCCACATTCAGATTTTTTTGTGGGGACCAGTGTCAGAGGGATGGTTCCTGCATCTGTGTCCTCCAGTGTACTCCTTCCTCATTCGCCTTTTAGATTAACTACCTCTCACTGGCAATGTGACAAGATCATCCTATCACCACTAGAGCATTGTGAGATGTAGGTTTTAGTAAGCAGAATCTGGAAATGGGTGTGCACAGATGTGCACAAACACACACACACACTACTCTCTAAGGGGATCCCACAACATGAGCGCGCGATGGTTGGCTCAGAAAGCGGAGAAGAAGCAGCCAAGGGGGTGAGATGAGAGCAAGGAGTTAGCGCAGCAGCCATTTAGATGGCAAACAAAGCCCTTCCATCTTAGAAGCTGGCAGAGGCACTCACTAGACCAAATGACTGATACGATGTCAAATTAAAGATACTTTGAATCTCACTTCAGTGCTAAGAACCTGAATTTCACCTTTCTCAGGTTCTCACACTTTGATTTGCTTGGGAACATTTAGGATGAAACAAAAAACTTTTCTCATCGCCATGATGTGCTTCACGAATGGGGAAGAAAGCCATCCTTTGAGGTGCTACAGGTTTACACATGCTCATCTCCCCTGGGTTCATAGTTCATACAATAGCAAAGAGGATCAGAACCAGACCCATCTTAGAGTGATTTCCATTTCCTTTTTTCCCTTGTACCAGTTAATGTGGGGAATAGTGGCATGGCACAGCCCACCACACCCCTTTTTCTACTTCTAGCCAAGACTTTTTTATGCCAAAGTGGAAAACTTTGGCACAAAAGAAAATCCAGAAGATACTCAACTTGGGGCAGGATTAGATGGTTGCTTAACAGGATATCACAACACTGAGTATCTAACAGATGTTATTAAGCATAAAACTGACAATATGTGAGGCATTTCCCCAAGCTTATTAATAAAATAAAAACAAAGATGCTGAACTTGATTCAGAATATCAGTTTTCATTAAGACTCAAAGAAAAAAAAAATTACTAAAATGCAAAGAACTCACCAGACACAGGAAGCTGAAAGTGGCTGTGGAAATAAACGTTACGGAAGTCAACTGTTCTAGATAAGATAGGGAAAGAAAAAAGAGTGGCGTTCTCTGCTCTTGGCTTTTTCAGATGGACTTCTTTTTCAGTAGATTAGAGCAATTATATCATTGAGAGAAAAAAAAAAAGAAACACAATGCAGAATCTCAAGAAGTAACCAGAGATCACTGACCAAACAAACCAAACGAGTCCTGGCTCAGCCGGAGGCAGCAGTGACAGCAGCCCAAGAGGTAGTGTGACGAGAAACATCGAAGTGGTTTAGGGCAAGTCAGCTTCCTGGTGAGAGCTCCTCAGCCCTGCCTGTGTGGGTTTCACAGTGGGTTGGTATATGAGTGTGTGTGTTTCTCTCTTTGGTGAGCAGATGTGAAAATCTTGAAGATGTGGGGGAGGGGAGCAAAGCCTCCAGGCTGAAGAGAGCTCTCTCTTTATGCTCTGCTGCTCCTACAGCTGCCTCCTCTCTGCTATGGTGGCTATTGGCATAGCAGAGCCCAGTAGATCCTACATATGCTAGGAGAAAAGGAGTAGATTATCTACTGCCCAGCAGTGCTACCTCTGATCACACTCCAGTAGCATGACTTGGGACTTTGTGCAAGCTGGAACATAGAATCATAGAATTATTTTGGTTGGAAAAGACCTCTAAGATCATCAAGTCCAACCATAAACCTAACCACAGAATCACAGAAACATTCAGGTTGGAGAAGACCCTCAGGATCAGCAAGGGTCTGATATCCCTACTCTACAAGGTTCACCCTAAACCATATCCCCAGGCACCACATCCAAACAACTTCCAGGGTTGGTGACTCAACCATCTCCCTGGGCAGCCCATTCATCATCATGGCCACTAAACCACATCCCTAAATGCCATGTCCACATGTTCATTGAACATCTCCAGGGACAGTGACCCCACCACGGCCCTGGGCAGCCTGTTCCAATGCCTAACCACTCTATCCATGAAGAAATTTTTCATAATATCCAATCTAAACCT